>MQRK01132720.1:0-11711 GCA_001938485.1 Girardia tigrina | reverse complement strand
TATATATTAAGAACACCAATATTGGTTTTCATAACTTTAATTTCATCACAATTTGAATTGCCTTTTTAACAATTCTCAGAAAACCTTTCAGAATTTGACATCTTGCTAAATTGATAAATGCTTGTTAATGTCTTGCTAATAAAAAAATATTGGAACAAGCAGATTTTATTTTTTAAAAATTTTTCTCTTATTATCTCGGTAATAATTTTATCTAAATATTAATTTAATTTTAAAAATGATTTTATTTAAAGAAAAACAATTATTTCATCAATTTAAAATAAGTTAAAAGTTATTTACTTTATAAGAAATTTAAATAACTTTATATTTAATTAAAATTGTATAATCTAAAGATGAATTGGATTTATTAACATTCGGTCCAAAATATGGAATTCGAAAGTTAGACAGTTTTAAGTTACAATCGTCCGTTGAATCTACTATGTATAATTATTATTTAAATTTTATTGAAGTTATTAATATTGAATCTGATAATTTTAAAAGCACGCTTTTTAAGAGTACATCAGATTATTTAAACAATAATTAGAAACAGTGTCATAGAGATTTTTCTATTTTAAAAAATCTGTCGAAAAGACATTAGTATTTGTAAATTTGATAAAGGTAATGGTTTAGTTGTTTTGGATAAATCTGATTATCTTAATAAGCTACATGAATTGTATAATTATTATGTATACTACTATGTATAAAGGTAATGGTTTAGTTGTTTTGGATAAATCTAATTATCTTAATAAGCTACATGAATTGTTAGAGGGTCCACAATTCAAAAAAATAGAAAAGTTTAGTAAAAATTTGAAATTTCCACTATTGAAAGATCAGGAATTTTTACGTTATTTTTTTGAGTAAACTTTGTAAAAACAGTCATATGTAGGATATCTCTCAAGACACCACATCTTTTTTGTTCGGAGCGTGACTGTGTCTGAATTTTTTGGCTTGTGTGCACGTATGAAATTTATATTTTACAAGTGTATGAGATAATAGAGAAGTTGACTCTGATATTTTTAGCTATGTGATTTCTTGCCTTTTTTTAATTTTATTTTTTTATTTTGGAGAAGCTGTTGTTATAAAGATTTTATAAAATTTATTTTATTTGTCAATTTATTTATTTGTGACACTCAGAAAGAGTTTTTTTGTCAAATGTTATTGTTATTTAATCATTTATTTTATTTATTTAGTCATTTGTTTGTTTTTATTATCCTCGGTCTTGTTGTTTGGTTCAGTTAGCCTCTGCTTTATTCAGTATCGTATTAGCAGCCGACGCATGAATAATATTATTTAATTTTATAATTGACATAGGCAATTCTGAAATTAAGTTTAAAAAAATCAATAAATCAAAATTCATAAATAGCCTATCATACAATATTATCCGACGCAGTTTTTTTATCAAATGTTATTCTCGAACAGAATCACGCGTCATATTGCCAAGTGACAATTCAATTTGTTCTACCAATATTGACTGCTCCTTTCGTTATTATTTACGGTGTTTACAAATTACTAACAGCATATATTTTGTTTTGTGCGGTCAACTACAGAAGAAGGAAAAATATTGTAGACTAAAAGGTTATATTCTTTTCATCTTTGCTATTTTGGGTTGGATATTTTTCATAATCGATCGAGTTGTTGTAAATAAAAGAAACTATTGTTTTGTGTTTACAAAAATATCAAGATTATCGAAAAGCTCGTTGTTTTTTTTCTGATTTCTCTAACATTAGTAAAGATCAGTTTGCCGGATATTTATTTTTTGGCACAATTTCCGCTTTTTCGGCAAACTGATTTTTACAACATGTATAAGAAAAGCTGGTTCCCAGCCGGCTAAACTTTATGGCCTTCCTAAGGTACGTAAGGATGGTATTCCAATGAGACCTGCTTTATCCATGATTCAAACATCTCAATACTGTATTGCAAAAAAAATTCGGATTCGAAATTATAAGGTTTGGTTTCCACTTGTTTCAAGTGTAGGGATAGTTTTGAATTTGTTGAATTTATTTCAAACTTTGATTTGGGTAATCAAAACGAATTCATGGTTTCTTTTGACATTGTAAGTCTCTTTACCAATGTCCATTTATGGAAACAATATGTATCTTTTTTGATCTCTGGAAATGTAATATTAATGAACATAACAGTCTAGATGAGTTTGCCTTTCGTGAATTATTTACTTTTGTAACATCAAATGTTCATTTTTTGTTTAATGATAATTGTAATAAACAGGTAAATGGTGTTTCCATGGGTTTCGTTTGGTACGTTTTACCATTTTTATATTGGTTAATTCAGAAGAAAGTTAGTCGTTACGAGACAGAAATTTGTAGAATTGAAAACAGAAACAGGGTTATATATTACTTCTAAAAGTTTCTTTGAATCTAAGTTTAAAGAAGTATGATAAAAGGTTTGTTATTTAGATGTTGATCTCTGCTATCAACATATGAAAAATCTGATGCTAGCATAGTAAAACTTACAGAAGTTTTACATAAAAATGGCTATTCGAAATCATTTTTAGAGAAACTAACCAATGAGATGATAGATAAATTAATTAATAAAGAACATGAGGGCAAAGATGAATTAAAACCCGATAAATTATCTATGGAAATTTTGATATTATATACTCTAAACGTTCATTATTCAGAAGGTTACGAAAAATAAATCGTATATTTTAAAATCAATCGATAATAAAAATTTGAATTTAAAATTCATTTCTAAATCTTACAAAATTAAAAGTATGTTCAAAAATAAATCTCATACTCCTTTGAGTTTATGTTCCAATCTGGTTTATCGATTTTCGTGTAATGGTACAACGCCACATACATTGGAGAGACGTCTCGTCATCTCTGAATCTCACGGATTCAGGAGCATGGACGATTGGGTAATATGCTGGACATATGACGGTTTGTAGATCGGAGGTGAAAAACAACTAATTTTAAAATTGTGGGGTTCTTGATCAAAATTAAGATTTATTAACACCATATTTCATTTAATAACACAAATAACAATTATTTAAACAATTCTTCTGAGGAACTTTCGTTTTCTTTTGACCAAATTCCTTATACTTAAAAATATGGAATTATAAATACTGGTAAGCTATTTATTCGCTTCATTTGTTTTACATGTCTAAATTTTTGAAGTACGATTTACGAATTTAAAATACAATTGTTATTATTTGAAATACAATTTACTAATTTAAGATACAAGTTGAATTGGTGCAATTAACTTTACAAAAGATATAAATCATTTTAAACTTATTTTTTTTAGTTTTAATTGTTAAGAAAACTTTTGATTTTAAATATTTCCTTATTTTAGAAATTATTTATAAAAATTAATTATTTCAAAAATTTTAAGAGTGAACATGTCCTTCACATTATTACCGCTTTTTGAAATTTTTGAATTTTTCAACATTCCGTATAATTTGTTTATCATTTGTATCCTTCAACCTATAGCCCCTATCATGAATCTTTTCTATGATTTCATATGGTCCCTCAAATCTGTTTTCGCTTTTTGTTCTTATTTCTTTCAGTATCCAGACCATATCTCCAACCTTATTTACTCTTTTGGTCTCATTTCCTTCCGGGATGTTCTTTTCTTTTATTCTTTGTCTTGTATCATCTCGGTCTATTTTACTTCCATTATACCATGGTTGTCTATCTACTTTCTTACCAAAACAACTTTCGCTGGACGGCACCCTATTGTTTTTTGTTTTGTTACGTTTAATGCAAATTCCACTTCTGGTAATATATCTGCCAAACTCATGGCATTCCTTTCCTTCAAACTTGCTTGAATGAATTCTCGTATGCTCCAAAATTTTCTTTTGATTATTCTATTCGATTATTCTTATCCTTTTTAGCTTCTTCGCGTTCCATTTGACACTGGGTACACGTGTCGCAATTCCGTCTTGATAGCACATCCGCGTTGTTGTGTAGTATTTCTTCTTGTATTCTATTTCTATATCTAAACTACTCAAGTAATTCATCCACGTTTGGAATTGAGCTGTTAATGGTTTCTTTGTATGAAGCATGAATGTTATAGATTTATGGTTCGTTCTCAGTTTAATTTTTTTCCCGTACAAGTTGTGAGGAATATTTTAAATTTGGTATGTTGAAATTGGTTTGTTGAATTTAGTATGTTGAGTTTAGTATTTAAAAAAGATGAAAGATTGATATTTTGGATGTTCACGATAAATAATTATTCGAGTATAATTTGCATTTTAAAGTACAACATTAGATATTTAAAAAACTTTAAAAATATCAAATCGTTTCAAATTTTAATATTAAAAATTTAAATAAAGTAAATAACTTTTAACTAAGTTTTTAATTAAATAAATGTTCTTTCTTTATATTTAATCATTTTTTAAATAAAATTAATATGTAGATAAAATTATTACTAAAATTACAAAAATTTGAACTTTAAAAATAAAATCTGAAAATAATGAAAAAATTGTTCGAATAATTGTTTATTAAAATACATTAACTAAAAGTTATCAATTTAGAAAGAATTACGAAAGCTTTGCTGAGAGTTGTCCAAAAGACAATTCTGATTGTATTGAAAATAAAAGCTCGAGTTCTTAATAAAAACAATACTGAACTCTTCGATAAAAAACACTAATTCCACGATTATTAATCAAAATCAATTTTATCACGAGCAAAATATTGATAAAATATTCGAAACGATTCGAGAAATATTAAATGAAATGAAGGTTGACGGTTTGAATAATGTGAGACAAATTGGAATATCGGGGCAAATGCACGGTGTTTTGTTGTAGAATGACGACAAGAACGAGTCGGGCTACAATCGGCACTCGAAATTGATTATCTGGATGGATCAGAGATGTAATGCCGATGGTTTCATTGAATCTCTTCCAAAAATGCCGTCGTATTTGGTTATAGAAATGCTCGTTTATGGACAACAATGTGAGATGATTTTTTATTTGTCCCCGCGACCCTCAGTTCACCCATTAACCCAGATGCGCTACAATCACGTTAGTCCTGCGCCAACTCTGTTATCAACCTCAACGTATTTATGTTTCTGTATATTAAGTTTCTTTTCCTTTTTTTAAGCAGTTTTCGTTATCAACGCGAAGCCACTTCTGTCTCTCTCATCCTAGGCGAAATCAAACATTCTCCCAAAAACTAAACAACCTAAACAATATTGATATTTTATTTATTCTCTTAAATTATTATTTCTATTTATTCTTTCTTTTTGTCTAAGGTGCATCGGCTTAGGTAATGCTTAGGTAGATTTTCACCTATTAGGCTTTGATAATTCAGTCAAAAAAATGTGGGAAGTGGGTGAAATAGATACAGAACCGCAAACATATGACAAATTATAAAAGCTAAACACCAAAAAAATTTTTTGGTATGATATTATTTATATTTTCACACCATATAACGGTTCTGTATCACGGACACCATTTGGTTGTTGGGAACAGTACCGTTTGGGGGACGAATTATATGTAGATACCACCAAAATGTTGGTTTTAAGCAGTTCAAAGAAATAATTTTTAAAATAATGAACAAAACCAGAAAAATTAAAATAACTAACAAAATGATAGATTTATATGGAAAATCGATTACAAATAAAAATTCATACAAAAAATTGTATTATAACGGTACATTGCTGGTTTTAAATTTCTTAATCAAAATTCTCAATAGAATCAGAACAACTTCTATGAACTCTTTCTTCAACTTTGTCAATTACAATCACAGAACCTATAATATTCAATTATTAACATTAACAATCAACCTACCAAAATCTAATAAAAATTCAATCGACTTTATAGTGCCAATCCACAAATCTATTCAACCAAAAATGTACTATTAATTCTAATTGTTCCTTTTTATCATTTACATTTAATATTAAAACGTTTATTTTTTCAATTTTCTTTTTTTCTTTTATTAAAAAAATTCATTGAATAAGAATTGTTCAATTAGTTTGTTTTTAATAATATCTTATTTTTCCGATTTCAACTAATGCTATCACAACTACTATTAATATTGGAATACTTTCAGCATGATTAGGAATAAACCTGTAAAGTTTTAATGAGTCCTTTTTATTTGAAGAACAATGTTTTATTGAATAAATTTAAAGGGAATTTTCCATTATAAGGAATACTATAACGAATGAATTTTTAAAAATTATTATAATAATATATCCTTGGATATTTAAAAAACATATATGGAATTGAATTCTAATATCTAGTTAAAAATAGTAAGAAAGTTTATTTAAGAACGTTCACGCAGGTAAAATTTATCGGACACATCCGTATGTTTCAGGAAATTGTTGGTTAAATCAAGGTCATTTGCCTTAGAAGATATATAAAGATAATAATAAACTGCAATAAAAATCATAAGTTTGACCGTAATATATTCTGTCCAACTATTAGTGTCTTATTCCCAATAGATGTTAGGTAAAGTCTAATTATTTACGACTATTTTTTAATATTAAATCATTTTTTGCTGTAAACATATTACATATCAGTCCTAAAGACTTAAGTAATCTTAAAAGAAACTTTACCTTAGATTTTATTTTTCTTTCTATCATTTATGACGAAATTCTTTTATCTATTATATAAAGTTCATTAAAACTTTTTTATTTAACAGGCTGTACCAGATAATCTTACTAGATAATGAATCGAGAGAGTAATAAAAAATAATTAACTGTTGCGCTACCTCCCGTAAATATAGATATATATTAAAAGAAAAAATATTTTGCTACTGTGATTGTTCGGAATTCAAATTGTTATAGTTATTTATATTGTGTTTCTGTTATCAATACTATTATAAGTCTCAGATTCCATTTCATTTCTCATCTCTTTATCTCATTTCAAAATGAATGACAATCCGTGATAAATTTATTCGCTTCAATTTCTTTCTATTGTTGTTATTATAAATAATGATAGTTCATTTTGTAAAAAAAATCAAATAAAAAAACTTCATATATATTAAAAGAACAATAAATTCAAAGGATTGAGTGAAATTAATTATAAAAAGAGAATAAAAAATATCACGTGCCAGTTTTTGTGACGTCAACAGAGATTAAAAACTGAGGTCGAACACGATTGGGGGAAGAAGTGAAAAATTAATTTGGTGGACACAATGATAATATAATTTTGTTTTTTGATCGCCGAGTGATGAACTGATTTCAATATGGCGATGGAAATTTGATTATTAAATGAGAGCATTTTTTTGCTAATTTGATCGTGAACTCAAAATTTATTTAATCGTTAATATTTGGGAAAACCGAATGGATTTATTTTGTGTGACCTGTTTTGAGTACTCGTGAGTTCTTTTGTTTTGTACATTTTATTGTTTTGGAAATCAAATGGTCTGTTAAGTTAGATTTGGTGGCAATTGCTGATAAGGTTAGTCTGGTTTCCAGGAGCCCCGTTTCCGCACCTAAAAACTAACAAGTAGTTGTTTTTAATTCTAGAGAATTATGACAAATAATAAAATACCCTACGTCAAGAAAATCAATCAGTAGTTTTTCAAAATTGCTTATGACAAAAATATATCCAATAAACGATAACTGTAAATACAAAAATGTATTTATTACGAAAAATATCGAAAATTCATAAATCAGGACAAATATATAAAATACAAATTTTAAATTGTTTTGTCTTCTATTTAACTTAAAAATAAGGATAATCGCAAATTTGTTTTTTAAACAAAATGATTAATTAATCATGACTAATTTAATCATTGGTTGATAATAACATAACAGTAAGCGGCTTACTGTAAGCCACTCTACTCGATACAATGGTGCCTACAACTAAACCAATATTCATCTTCAATACTATCTTAGATAGTATATTCTTTAATTAACTCATGTATTTTGTCAAAATTTAAGCTCAATTGAATCACAGGAAGTGAGTGAAAAATCATTTAACGAATTTGTAGAACACGTACACACACATATATATGCATGTATACATTTTTAAATTATTATAAAGAAGAATAATTTATATTGTTAACTTTTTTGTTAGGATATTGTGTCTTGTTTTATATGGTCCCTTTTCTAATTACCGGCTTAATGGACAAAAATCAAATTGGCAATGGGACATCTTGGCACAAAAAACATAGTCCACCTTTAAGTATTGTAAAACTTGGCACAACAAAACTTGGTATATTTAAATTTATTGTAAAAGTTTGCATATTTGAAATTAATGTATGATATCACATATAAATTAAAAATAACATAAATAACTTAATAAATAACTAAACTTTATTTTTAGAAATGAAATATTAAACTAAGATTTGATAAATATTCAAATTGTTGGGCCGAAATATATTTGGAGACAATTTTTGTTATCCTTTTATTCAAATGAAGGTAATTTTGTTTCATGGATTTGGTGCGATCGCAGTATTTTGCTGGATAATCTTTACTCTTGAATATTACATATCCTTTTTAATTACTTCCAAAAACCTTCCGAAATTTGGATGACCACAGTTTAAAACTACTTTCAAAATAACCCATAAAGCTTTCTAAATCTGCATCAGATTCAAGTTCATCTGATATACCTGTTTGGAGCTCATCTAATGCAGTTGTAATATCATCTATTTGTGTAATTGCCGAATTCGTGTATTCGGCAACTCATTTGTTGAATTCATAAATGTTTCGTAAAAATTTTAAGTTTAGAGTCTATTTTACCTAATAACTTAAGATTTTTTTAAAATTTAATTATTTTTTCATATAAAATTGATAATTTTTGATATTAAATAAATATTTTTTCATAATAAATTGATATTTTTCATATTAAATACATAATCTATCTCTTTTTATTGAGAAATTTTCATATTAAAATGCAAATTTTTCGTATAGTTAGTGAATTCGGCAAAAATTGATTAGATCATGAATTTGACAACTATTTCAGCAAACTTTTGCCGAATTCACGAATTAGGCAAAATATTTTATTGTAAGGAAATTCATTTTACAAAAATTTGATAGAGTTAAAAATGTGAGATTTTAATTTTTTGTATTACTTATAAGTTTATTTGTACCAAGTTTGATAATGCGGATTTCTTATGTGTCCATTAAGGGTGTGTTATGCAACTTAAATCACGATGTGCCAAGTTAAACTGTGTCAAGTCTGACAATTTTTGAGTTTGAATACGCCAATTTGATTATGACAAAATTGTTTTTTACCAAATTAGCTTGTTACGCTCTTTCATACCTTACATGATAATTAATGTCTTAATATTATTAATTTATGAACCTATTAAATATACATTTTAAAATATGTTTACTTGAAAATTTTTTTACGTGCTCAATAACTTTAAAATAAAATAATATGCTAAAATGTAATTTTATTATATTAATTAAAATTTCAAATAATTTTGATTTTGATGTCTTGGATAGTTTTTAAAAATAACTTCATTTTATATTTATAAAAATAATACAATCTAATAATACATTTAATAATGAATTTGAATAATGATCTGAATTCCATTTTAGATAAAACTCAGTAATGATAAAAATGTTGTTGATAATTATAAAATATAAACAATTTTTATTTTAAAGATCAAAATTGAAAAAAAATCTTTAACAAAATTTTAAAGTTGATGTAAAAATTAAAAATAGTCTCTTAAATTATTTTTACAATAAATAAATAAATCCCATAAAATTCAAATTCAATATTTTGATGATGCCCTTTAGACCTAACTAACCTTAATACTTTTTAACTCCATAAATACTTTGCGGCAAGTCGAAATTTACTGAGAGAGCAAGGTATTTAAAACTTAAGGTTTTTAAAGAAAGCCAGTCACAGTCTTATCAATATATTACCAAAATAGAATGGGAATAATAATAATAACTGTCACCCTCAAGAGACGATGTGGACATGTAAAGAATAGCAGTTAATTTGTAACACAATTCTGTCCATTATTGGGAGTTGACATTTTAAACGAAAGAAGTTATTATCAAAAGTAAACGGTGACCCGACAAATGCGCTAAAAGGGGATTGCATACATGTTTTTGAAAATTTATTATTAATTCGTTAATGCTAAAAAATATATTTGAAATATTTAATGTCAATATCAATATATATCAATACCAATAGTAATTTAATATAACGGAACAAAAGATTAAGCAATCTCAAATTTATTATAAATTAAACAATTATCTAAAAGAGACAATCTAAATGTCAATATTTAGAGTTACTGCGTGCAAATAATCCTAAAGTTCTCATCCATTGTAAGTAGGAATAATTGCCGCAAGACGTTTAGATAATTAGCAATAAGTAAATAATAACATAAAATTTTCGAAAGCGTGTTTGCAATCCCCTTTTAGCGCATTTGTCGCGCGCGCTTTTGTCGGTTCGCATATTTGTCGGCAAGCATTTGTCGGGTACCAAAGTAAACAGTGTTAAAATAAATAATATTATAATACGATTGAAAAAATACTAACAATTTAATTTATTTTCAATTAAACTATTATTTTATTTTATTATAATTAACATTTTCCATTTAAAATCGAATTTCGGAATACAAATATAAATAATTAAATAATGAATCGTTACTTCAATTTCTAAAAAAGCAGTGTAAAACTTTTATTATATTTTAACCTACAAAATTGCATTTCCAATTAATAAACAATTTTCATTAATTAATTCGTCTTTTGAAAAGAATAATAATTTGTTTAATTGCCCGGCTACAACTGAAATACAAAAAAAACAAAAGTCTCTGACTCGTTACTTGTGGACGCCATTTAATGTAAACAATTGCTTACAAAAAGAATTAACAAAAATTACATTCTTCGTAAAGAATTAGCTTGTAAAATAATAAAAAGAAGTAAAAATTAAATTTCAAAAAATGTATAATTAAACGGTTGTCGCTCTTCTTTCTTGTATCGACAATGTCTTTGAATAAGATACATTCTTTGGAACTTTACAACTTCTCAAAACAAAGAATAATTTTATCAATTTGAAATTGTATCCATAATTAATAAAATCCATTCAAAGATTTGGGTATAATTTTAAATCTATCATATTAAATTATTTTAGAAATATATTTTATACTTGAGAATAGATACAATTGTATTTTATATATTTAAACGAAGAAACATTTCTTTCTTTTCAGATAATTGTTAAAATTGTAATTAAAATATCATATCTGATTTTTTTAAAAGAAAATCCTTAAAAAAATTTAATATTCTATTTTATAATCTTATTTATTTTGGACCCATGAAATGTTGAATTATCTGTAAAGACTAAAAAATATAAAAATCTAATTTTCCATTAATAATAGACAAAATATTTTTCATTGAAAAAATAATTTTATATTTTATTATTAGATTTCAAAAATAGAAATTCCTTGTTTTATTGAAAAAACTTACAGCAAATTTTGTCTCTTTACAACAAACAAAAAGTTTAGAAAAAAATCTTTTTATTAAAATAAAATTATTTTCGATTGGTCAAAATGAACTTTGAATTTTGTAGAGAGATATAAATTTTTGTGAAGGAAAGAAAAAAAATTTCAATTGTTAAATAATTTCATCAAAAATGCTTTATTTACACGAAAAATATAATATATTGACTATTAGAAAAATAAATGAAAATATTATATATTATAATATAAGGTTTGCGTAATGCTTGAGCAGCACTATATATATATATATATATATATATATACAGTACTTGGCCATATTATTAGACCCATTCGTGAAAAATATATTTCTTCTTGTGAAATCATCATAAATCAAATGCAACTGTCTACACTGTT
>MQRK01132675.1:0-13141 GCA_001938485.1 Girardia tigrina | reverse complement strand
TCACATTACTATTAGTTTTTTTTATAGGTTGGCTGTACGTATTTTACTGTTGTATAATATTCTTTCCAACGAAATTAAAAAAAATCAAATGTCATTATTGTTTTATTTTATCTATGACATATTACTTGTAACACAGTAATATTAAAAATAAATCACTTTCGTAAATCAGGTTACTAAGAGTTAATATTGTGATGGAAAGTCCACCAAAATAAATTACAATGAACATAAAATTTAATTTTATCAATGATGTTATTAATTTTGATAATAAAAATGGAATTGTTGTTCGCGTTGTGATTGCCTTTGACCCTTACTTGAGCCCAATTTAAATGAAAATATTAATAAATAAAATCATTAAATTAAAATAAGTAATTAAAAGTAAAACGAAATAGTAATTAAAGCAATTAAATTAAATTATTCAATAAATTAATTACATTAAAGTTAGATAATTAAATAAATTAAATAAGAAAATAAATTTAAATTAATTTTAAATAAGCAAATTAAATAAATGATTAAACAATTTAAAAATAATAAATTGTCAATTGTGTATGTGTGCATTGTTGATTTTTCTTTTTGTCAGAATTACAAAATAAAACAATTTGCGTACAAAATATAAAAATTTGTTTTAATCGATTAATTTGTAATAAAATAAATTTTGGCCAATATATAATTTTTGATTTGAATTATTATCAATTGAAAATGATTATTAAAGAAATGCCAAAAGATGTGTTTTATGATAAATTAACTTATCATGTCAATAAGAATATCGATTTCGAATTAATTCGCAAAAATGGAGAAAATGAAAATATTTTTTGCTTTTCAAATTTGAAAATAAATTTATGGTTTTCTGTGGGTCGATTGAATCCATATTTCTATGTATCCTATGACAAAAAACTGGAAGGTGATATGTATAAGCTGATGATTTTGAAAAGTTTCTTCTCGCCAACATTACTTATGTGTATTGTAATATTGATGTATAGCGAGAAGGTTTGGAAAACGAGGATTTCAAATATTTCGAAAAGCTAATTGATGCTTATAAATTTGATGAAAAATTGTTTGAAATTGATTTCGTTTATTGAACTGAAATGGAGCGTATTCATTGTCAATTAGTTTGTGTGATATTTAGAACTATTCATTATTGGATTCTTTTGAGCATAAACCAAATACTTCCACCACCTGCTAAAGATGATGCTATTTCAACAGCCGTAGATATAAAATCAATATCGACATCTTCTCTAAATCAAATGTTTTCTCAAGATTACTTTGATTATTTAACTTTAAAACCCATTTATGACAGAAAACTTGTGTCGTTTTGTTTGTTAAATCTTGATCAATTGTTGCAGCTGTGGATGACTCAATAGCGCACAGATCGGAAAAATTCAGAAAGAGAAATGTCAATGGTAAAAATCTGAAAAACCCCCCACTGAGATACAACAACTGTTTTCAATTTAAATGTAAAATTTACCTTTTTTTGTATTTATAAAATAAATATGAAATATCTTTATCCTACAGGAGATGAGATAATTAACATATCATGCTGATATGAAATACTGATATACATTGCTTTAGTAATTATTATTATAATGTTTCATATAAAATTTTTGTTTGAATAATTAATTATTTTACTCAATGAAGTTAAATTATTTTATTAAATTTGATCATATTTACAAATATTGAAACTTCAGTGCGTCTTTCAAATCTTTATTGCCATCATGATTGCAAACATTATGTTCCAAACATAATCATTTTAAATCGATTGAAATAATATTTTGATTTTTCTTGCTAAAAATATAAATTGCGATTGTATTTTATTTTCTAAAATCGAGGAAGAATTCGGAATGAAAATTGATCGTTGTCTGTCAGATGATTTCATTAAAGCACTCGTCGGTGCAGCATTTGGAGTGGTTATTATGCATTTTTATTTCTCAAAAATTTTTCCGTTATGGAAAATTGCCGATTCGACTATCACGATTGTGTTGTATGGGAGATCGATCGATTACTCTACGACTTGGATGCATCTCGTCGAAATCTCAATAAAGCAACTGTTCGCGTTGTAATTTCATTTGACTCTCACTTGAGCCCCATTTTGTAATTATATTATTAGTATTAAGTAATTAAAAATAAAATTAAATAAAGTAATTAAAACAATTAAATTTAAATATTAAATAAATTAATTAAATTAAAGTAAGATAATTAAATAAATTAAAAATAAATAAAATTAACGTTAAATTTATTTCCCTTAAATTCTTATACGAATTAAGTAAACAATCTGAACAATTAAATATTTGTCGATTTTATTCGTGGACGGTCTTAGACGATTTATTAAAATTATTCATGAATTATTAGAATTCGGAATTCAATTTGTGTTTATTGTCGGTTTTGTTTTCGTATGTCTCTAATTCAAAGAAATCGAAAGACATTTTGATGAAAATAATTCACGTAATTCGATATACTAAATCAATTGAAAACGTTTTCAAAATGTTACAAATAATCTCTCAAAAAGTCTCTTTGGAAATGAGTGAAATATGCCATTCGCAACTGTTTGAAATTATCGCTAATTTCACATCCGATAACGACGAATTGTTAAAAAAATTGATAATTATTTGTATGCTTAATTTAAAAGTAATCGATATCTATATATTGGACGTTCTAAATAATTTCTACTCTCAACATGAAATATTTCATTTAACTGAAAAAGAATTTTCAATAATCAATTTTGAAAATGACGTTAAAAAACCTTCCTTTGGTTTGAAAAAGCAACGATGAGTTTGACGGGAATTAAGGATTTATATTACAATTCCTACGAATTTATCGACACAATTTGTGAGACTTGTGTGCAATGTATTGCACGAAATAGCAGTTGATTTATCTAATGAATGTCGATAGCAATGAGATGATAGCAATTAATAATGAAATCGTCAAACTCATTCAAGTGATCGCGATTTATTTGTCCGATCATTCAAACGAATTTGCTCAATTTGTTTTATTGTCGGAGATATTCGATTCTCTGGTCGATGTCTTCTTGCAAGTTATTGATTTATCGTTTGACATCAATGATCGTGAAACAAATAAATTGATCTTCTCATCAGTCGTTAATATTAAAAATATCGCTCGTAATCATTACCGAAAGATCAAATACAGAATTCAGGAAATCGAAATGCTTTAACATAAAAACGCTTTTACATTAAATTGTTATAACGACTTAAGTATTTCGTTTCATGAGTCATTTCATCATCTCTTCTATGTTTGCATTCGAAACGATTATCTCTGTGTTATGAAATTCAATTGTCTAAAATCTAAACACAATCTGATTTCGTACTTATCTTTCTTCCAGACACATACTATTCCATTGTGATGGACGACTCCAATGTCGGTCAATTTGACGAATTCGTAAGTGAGCCCGTATGCTCTCAGTTCCCTAGCAAATCAATAACAAGCATTATATAGGGAGTTTTGAGAACATTGAAATTTTCATTTTTAATATAACAGGTAATTTATTAATTTTCGTGCCATATTTGGACTAAAAAATTGAATTTGATTAGATTTTTAATTTATTGATTTTATAATTTATTTATTTGTAAAAACTTTGTTCTTTAAATTGTTTTTGTAGTTTCTATACTAAATGTAAACATGAAACCTAATATTAAAAACACGAATTTCTTCAAAATTCCGAACGATACGTAAATATATCCAATCCACTTTAAAAGAAAGGAAACGAGACATTCTGGTCAGAGATGCTTCCAGAGGTTGAATTCGCAATAAACACAACTCAACAGAAAACAATAGACAGAAGTACATCAGAAGTAATATCAGGTAGAAAAATAGATCGATAGAAGTGGTAAAGCAATGAAATAAAAAAGATGGTCGAAAACATTAAAGACTTATAGATACAGATATGGTATTTTAAAGTGGGAGATCAAGTGTTGGTAAAAAAGAGATGAGAAACAAAAATATAATAGATACCATCATAGAAAAGATACGTGACCGGCTATATAAACCAGTGGACACAAAGAAACGACAAATCTAAAGGGATATAAAAAGGTTCACAAATTAAAAAAAGGAGCGTTAGGAGATCCATAGCTAAACAGAATTTTGTTTAGAAATGTAGAACTTAAAATTAAATTTTATAAAAAAATGAAAGTTCCCCCAAAATGAAAAGAAATAATTTTGTTTAAATATCCGTATTTAAACTCAGTTTCAAAAACATCTCATACAAAAATTTTAGAAAAATGTCTGATTCTATTAATTCGGAAGATTTCCCAATAACATTTATCAAAATTCATGACAAAAAACTCGTCGATTTGACGGATGGAGTAAAATTAGATATATATTTAACATTGGTGATTTTAGTGATTATGATAAAAATTTGATATAAAGATATATTCCCAGTGGAGGTTATGAAAAAGCTACAATTATAAATGTTTTTCCATACTTCTTTTTCATAGTATTGGATGGTGGTCAGTGTAAAGGAAACAATTTCAAAAATTCATAATAATTGAAAGTGCTTTCTTTAACAAATTTATTGATAATTCATAACTATAACGGAAAGATATACAAGAAAAGAAATTTTTTCTCGATCACAACAACCAGAAACAGGTCGATTGGTTTTTTAAAGAAATACACGTTACTTGCTTTATTTTTCGATAGAATTGAATTGTTAGGTTATTGCCTTTCTCAGATAGTCTTGATTATTAACGTCTCCAATTAGAGATTTGATTTTTTTATTATTGACTGGTTGTAAATTGAAGGGATTGGTTGAGGAAAGACGGAATAGTTATAGTTTACAATTATTATTTAATTTTCGAATTTGTTGGAAAAAAGGAATTGTTTAATTATTATTTCTTTCGGATTTCGTTGTTGTTCTTCGGAACTTTCTTTTACTGATTGGAAATTGAGGGAATTGTCTAAGGAAAAGATGAAGTGATGATGGTTTCTAGGAAACTTCTTATTCTTCTAATTCAAAATCCAAATTTGTCGATCTATATTTTTATTGATTTTTTTATTATTTAATATTAGATAATATTACCATCCAAATATTATATTATATATAATATTTTTATCCAATATTATATTATATTTAATATTATATATAATATTATTATCCTAATTTATTTAAACAGAAAAGAAAATAAAAATGTACATTTACAGTTAGTTCATGCAGACGCGTGCTGAGTATTTTCAGGGTCTAAAATGATTTTTTTTTTAAAAAGATTAGGATTAATTCAATATTATTAATTAAGTTATGATTAGTTATATCAAATAAGTTTTAGGAATAATAGTTCTTCATTTCCAGGATGTTACTTTCAAAATACTTTTAATTTCAAAAGGAGGGTTTTGTTCAATTTAAAATCATTTATTAGTCTTTTAATTATTTTTATAAAAAAAATTGTCGAGAGCAAAATACTTTTGTTCCTATAACAAAAATATTATAAGAATTTTTACAAGTTCTTTTATCCCCCTAAAGAGAGACTGATTAAAGTTCCTTATTGAATATTTATCTCAAAATCAGACTCAAAAATATAAAAAAAACCATTATTTATTGATTGGTTCAGAAAAAAATATTATTTACCAAACAAATTACTTTACATTTACAATAATAAATAAAAGAATTGTTACCTTAGAACACTGATAATAATTATTAAAAATATAAAATAATATATTTATATATTCGATATTTTATTTCATTTTTAGTGTTCACTATATAATATATTATTCAACATAAATTGTCCGCCAATGCGTTGAAAACATTTTTTGAAAATATTATTTTTTTTATAATAAAGCTGTATACAAAAAAATGCCTTTTCGAAATCTTTTAACTTTTTTAATTTTAATCCGACCGTTCGGAGACAAATAATCAGTCGGATTATCCATCAAATACGGTACTTGGTTTATGCAAAAATTGATTGTTTGAAATTTATTCTTCCTTCAATTACTAAATTAGAATTGAATCTTTAAAATATAATACTAAGAAAAAAGATAAAAAATAGAAACAAATTTCAAAGAAAGTCACATTTAAAAAGATAAAATATTATTTTTTGATGCAAGTAAGAATGGTTCAACCACTCGAAAGGGGACACAAAATTCTGTGTTTATTCTTGTATCATCCTCCTAGTTTTTTCTTCTACTTGTTGTATACTGGAATTTTTAATATTTACTTTTCTAGTTACTTTAAGTATTATATTACTTCAAATTCTACAACAAGTTTTGATTTTTATGGAACATTTTATGGTGGTTTGTCCATTGAAAGAATGACATTCTTACCACAAAATTATTAAATGGAAGTCAGTGTGGAATCACAGGAATTTTCTCAATTCTTATTAGTAGTAAATAAAAATATATTAAGAATTAACTTAAAATACGAGATGATATTTTAATAAATAATGAAAAATATTTATGATTTTGGTGAAATAATAAATTTTAACGATTATTTTTACTTAGTTTTTTATTGCATTGAAGTATAAAATTATTTCATTATTTTTCATGTTGAAAATTCATCAGACATGCAGTGATTTTTACTAGTATTTCCGCCCGGACCCTTGATTTGGTCATCAACCGGGCGGTGGTAGCAGAACTGCACGGTGAAGGAAATTGTGGGAGGTTTGATGTTGAATGCTGGGTGTAATAACCTCACAGATTTCTTACACTCATGACAAAAGACAATCTTATTTTTCTTATCTCTTATAAAGGTATTTTGGGTATGAGTTTAACAACCTTTTGTCTTTATGTAATTTACATTTTCCTTTTCATTTGTGATAAAAAAACATTCAATCTTATCTAATGCAATACTTTTAAATTTTCAAATGCCTTTCTGTTACGTAATAGTGCTTGATTATGTACTGATGAAATTTATTTTATTTTATTTTTTGTATTTTTATTATTTTATTTTATTCATTTATTTGAGTTTATTTTATCTGAAAGAAGAAGAAAGTCAAGAAATTACAAGAAAGAGTGAAGGAATTATATTATTTATATTATATAAATTATATTATTTATGACAATAATATAAATTCCAATGTGAAATTTATATTATTGATTAACAGAAAATAATCAATACAAAAATTAAACAAACCAAGTAATTACTTACCGACGTTATAACTACGGAAAATTATTAAAAGAGCAGAAATCCCTTCTACTTTGCATCTATCAATCCAATAGAGGAATTACCCATTCATCTTTCACAAAATCTATTTGACGATAGTTTCGGTAACAGAATCCTATTCCTTAATTCCGATTTCAAAGCGAAATATTAACCGGTCATTCCAGTATTATCGTAATTCGATTCCTACCCGTCTTCTGCAGCGAGTACATTAGTGTCGAAAGTAACTTATCTTATTAACAGTAGATTTCGTACGTATTGTTCTATCGTTTGTGATTAAAAGTTACTTTTTATCGACGGTTGTTTTTTATTAAATTGCTAAATTCATCTATACAAACATTAGTTAGGTCAATTTAATACATAACACTATATATCCGTTAAAAATCACTTTTTGTTCCTTTGCTTGTTTTGTCAGTGAATAAAGAGTGAATTTTAACAATGGGCCCATAGGAGCACTGGTTCACCATTTTGAATAAATTTAAGGAGAAATATTGTGTTTAAATATTCGATCACTGATTGTCTCGTCTGTTGATATTGCTCGAAAAAGATGACCAGACCGAATTCGCTGGTCTTAGGATGCATCTTCTCATTCAACAGGATATTAGCTGGTTTGATGTCTCTGTGAACGATTCCATGCTCGAGGTGGAGATAGAAGAGATCCTTACTGATGCCGTTGCGCACGCGGTTCATGTGACCCGGTCGAAGACCCTGGGGTCCGTACTGGCCAATGAAGTTTTATTGAAGTTTAATGAAAAGATAATAATATGGTATTTTTCAAAAAATATTTGCCAACAATATAAATACAAAAGAAACTATTACTATTCGAAACCTTTAACTTTTATTAATGTCAAGCGTAATAAAAAAGCGTAATTTTTTGAATCTTATATCTGAATATACTTTTCAAAATTAGTTTTTGATTTTGAACATTCAGATTAAAGTATACATATATCCTTCGAGACTCACATGTACCATTTAGATTAAAATTAAATTATAATCAAAAAGAAGAAAAGATAAAAATTATTACTGGAAAAAAGACTAAATAAAACAGTATTCATTACAGATTTTTAACGAAATAAATATGTAAACAGCAACTAAATTATATGCTTACTGTCATTGGAACAGGTTTTATTAATTAATTCATTTTCCAATTGAATTATTTGTTGATTGGATTTAATTCTCAGCTCCGTTATTTCCGCCGCATATTTTTCAATTTTTTTCTTCGATTGAAGTTTCTAGAGTAAAAAAATAAAAATATGTAAAAAAATAAAGTTCTATATATTTTTGAAGACAATTAATTTCGACGCTCTCACCCTCATCGCCAAGTCTCAAGAAAAAAATGAATTTTAAATCTGCCTATATAGGCAAGCAGTGATTATGTCACCAATAGATTATTACGTCATCTAACACGCTCAATAGGGTTTACGAGAGACCCGTTTGCACATTAAGACAAAAACACACCAGAGAAACTTTTTAAAAATCTGATAAGATACCTTAAGAAAAAAAAACTGGGTCCCTACAGAATATTCTTACATTCCCGTCTAACTTTTTATTTTAGGAATTATAATATCCGTAATAGTGAGTTATCTGATTATGGCCATCACGATACAATAACGGTAGTATTCAATTAAAAAAATCAATTTACTTTTGAAAAACAATAAAAATAAATAACAAAAATATTTATTCTTTTATTTATTACTTAAGTTTATTTTTTTTAATTTTACACGCTCACCATTTAAAAAGATATTACAATAATGTATTATAATATCATAATAATTGTTATAATAATAAGTGTCTTATTATTTTATAAATTATTCAAATATAATATAAAATTTTATAAATTAAATAAATAAATAAAATAAATTTATATTTAATACAATTGCAATGAACTTTTGAAAAACAATAAAAACTAAAAATATTTATTCTTTTATTAATAATTAATTTTATTTTTTTTAATTTTAACGATCTTTATGTTTAAAAAAATAGTTAAATAAAAATTATTTATAAGGTCCTTATTCAATAAATAGAAATCGTTTGAAATTTCTTAAATTATTTACCGGAATATCTTCAAAGTGATCACGGAATAATTTCATCAAATTCGTTAATAAAAAACATCTCGGTTTTTATTTTAACAAAAGATGAAACAATTTGTGGAAACATCAAATAAGCCGATTGACCAAATTCATTAGCAAACAATTATAAAAGTAGTAAATCTAATTTGAACCAAAATAAAACCGAAAATAACTGAAAATTATTTATATTTTAAAAGAAACTGATGTGTAACGTAAAGAAACAACGTCTCATTATTTTGTTTAATTTTTTTGTACCGTAGTCTTTGAGCCGTGGGTGCACTCAATTATGCACAAGCATATGGCTTGGGTTTGCATATATATTTGAGTGTCTCTGTAGGCAAGGAACCTGGTGGCGCCTATCTCCTCTCAAGGTGTGAATCGCCGTTGGCTCCAAGGAGCTCATCCGCCCTTTGCTAGGTTTTGTTTTTCAACCCGCTAGGTGTTCACACCTCTTCACCCAGGTTGCTCTGGGTGAGGCAGCCGGTTTAGTCGCCAACTATTCGACCATGGGACAGGTATTACAGGTTTACATGGTACCTGTAGCAGACAGATTGCCTTTTGTTTAATACATTAGATTTATTCAGTGTTTTGGACTTTTATAACCCAAACTTACGAACAGTCCAAATATACAGGCAAGTCCCTGTCAAGAGGCCACTTTTAAATGAAATAAAATGTATTATTTTAACATATTTCTATGTCAAACAATCATAGTTACATACTTCATCTTGATAATACATACGAATAATTGGGCTGATACTTGATATTTGTGTGAAAAAAAAGTCTAATAAAATCTTCTTAAGTCAAAAGTCTTCACAATAAGCCGAACTACTTTGTAAGTCCGGCTGATTGTAGGTAATTGTAAAGTAGATGTCTATAATTTGTTTAATTTTTAAAATGGTAAATAAAACTTTAACATCATGGTTAAGATTGTTGGCACAAAATGATTAATTGAACAGTACTTTTTTGAAGTTACTCTGATTGGCCATGTTTATATTATCTTGCTTGAAAACACTATTGTGAGTAATATTTTAAATTTGGCATGTAGAATTCTGTATTTGGAAATGTGTTTCTATTACCCAAATGAAAAATTGGTACTTTCGTTGTTCGTAACGATTAATTGTTCGAGCATTTATTTTTTTAGTCAAATGCAGTGATTTATTTTAATTTATTAACACAAATATTATTTTTGTAAAAATAATAATCATTGAGTTATTTTATGATCTGATGATTGTTATGAAAATTCGAATTTGTTACAACATTTATTACAATCACAATTTGGATCATCTCTATGACAATTTCTAATAGTGGCTTTGCTCATATTAATCGATCAATATTTAATACTTCTCATTCCAAAATCTGAACTAATTTGTAGGTAAACCTTATATTGATAATATTTACTACAAATGTTATATGTTAAAATAAAATTACTGATTATCAATAATTTGATTTAATTATTTAAAAAATAAATTAATAAAATCATTTAAAATTTACAATTATAATAAATTAAAATTTGAATATTAAATCTACATTTGAATAAATTAGTTTCAGATAATAAGAATTAAAAGATTAATCATCCATCTGATTAGGAGAGGCACAATCCCGAATCAACACACAACATTCAAACAACACAGAACATCAACATTCCAAATATTAATCACAGTGAATATCTATATAAATAAAATTAAATTATTGTTATTATTAATGTTGAATACAATTTTAATAATGAAATAAAACTTTTTTTATTAAAAATACTAATATCTGATTTATAATTGCAAATGTTATTAACAACTTAAACTGAAAATTGTTTTGTTTTAAATTAGCAAGCGATCAATTTCAAAATGAATGATTAATATCAAAAACCGAAATTTTTTATCAATATTTACTATGATTAAAGCTAAAATTTGAATTTATATCAAAAAAATTAAAACATCATTTTTAACGAATATATAAATAATAACTTCCATCCATCAATCCAAACAAATCAACACAGACAGTTAGATAACAAGGCAATCAGAATAAAGTGAATTCCTAATTTGACAAAGATAAAATATCTCCTACTTTTTGGAATCAGATACAAAAAAGAATAAATATAAACTAAACTGACTTTCTCTTGTTGAAAGAAGTAATATTACAAAAAATATGATTTAAAAATAAAACCTTTACATATAAACTTAAACTCTTTTCAAGCAAAAATAAAATAAGGTTTTATTTTTATTGAAAATTAATTTCAGTAGTATAACCGCCATTGTCAGGTCATCAAGATTATATATTTGAATGGTGTTTGTTGTATTGAAACATAGGGTCGAGTACGACTCGATATGATAACCATATGAAATGTAGTTGAGAAACTGCATCCATTTCATTTTTTAAAGTAAGAAGATAAATGAAAAATAATGATTTATTCTTTTAACACTAAATTGAGACGGCGATGCAACAATTTCAAAAAGTTTTTTTTAATTAAATGAAATCAGGTTTTGAATAAATTTAATCATTTAAAGAATATCTGATAAATTTAAAAAACAATGGCAATTTTTTTTAAATTAGAAGACGCAATTTTAAAATACATTTTTTTTATTAGAGTAATATATTTCGACGGAATATCCGTCATCATCAGGCGATTCTAATTGTAGGTGTTAACCTTATATATGTTGAAATGATGATTACACAATCAATTATCCAATTACTGTTTCACGCAAAAACTTTCAATAAAGTTGATAAGTCAGTTGATTGGACATTAATTGCTGGATAAACCGCTTTAATTAATAATTTCTCACACGAGACTCTTTCCCAATAATTTTTAAAATTGCTGCATAAAACTTTAATGATTTTTTTCTAATATTTTCTGAGAAAGATCACATGTCTCCTTTTTTGGAATACAGTAAAGATTCACAAATTGCAACTGAGATTTCGTTGCATTTTGCGAAGTTGCAATTTGTGAATCTTTACTGTATTTAAATTCCTTACATCCAAATATTTCTTTCACTACCGAGATTGAAAAGAATGGTTTGTTACCTTTTCTTGATCTGTTAATTGAAATGAAGGTTTGATATTATGAAGCAGAGATATATAGACAGAAAACTGATACGGGGTATTATAAAACTCCCAAAAGTTTTTGTGAACCCAAATATAATCGTAACATGATTAAAGGGTTGATGTTTCGTTCTTTAGTCTTTGTCTTCAACTTATTCCTACGTCAATTCAAGTTTAAACAAGTTGAGTGACCTTTTACATAAGAATGGATATTCAAAATCTTTCTGTAATATCCCAACCTTTATTTATTTACCTATTTATTTATTTTGTAAAGATTATAAGTATGTTTATTTATATTATTATTTGTATTTTTATTATATTATTTAATTTATTTATTATATTATATTAACTATTATATGATATTAATTAGTAAAATTAAATAAAGCCTTATATACCTTATGTAGTTAAGGATATTTAAATATAAAAAAAATAATACGATCGATTTATCGATCATAAATTTATAAATTTATAATGTAAAAAAATTAAAATAGTACGATTGTTGATTGCCGCTTTTGTCGTTTGGTTATTAGCTGTTAGAATTGTTTTGAAGAATCGTTTTTTCCTACCATACGAAAGAGAAAAAAGGATAAAAGAATATATATTTCTAGACGGAGATTTTCCAATATAAGAAGACAACTATCTCTTTTCAAGTTTTAATAACTAATCATTCTCGATTTATAAAGAGTTCCAGTTACCAGAACAATATCAAAGTAATATATTTTTTATGTTAATTGACTTTCAATTTTTTTATTGTAATTCGTGTACCTAGACATAGTTTTATTATTACATGTTCAAAATTATTCAATAAATTACATTGAGTTATATTTCGAGATTTTTTTCGTATTCATTAGTGTGGTGTTCAAAAAAAATCATTATAAATAAAAATTCAACAAATTAAATAAATAAACAAAAATCAAAGTTTTTGTTTTACTAAACAAAGTGGCAAACA
>MQRK01132667.1:0-13966 GCA_001938485.1 Girardia tigrina | reverse complement strand
TGTTAACCTAAGTAAGTTGCTTTTTGTTTCCATTCCTTATTTCATCTAGTCATTTACAGATGCAAGTATCTTTGTTCTTTTAGGCTTTATGAGTGGTCGCCGCTTTGAATCTGGCGCATATAAGCGCAAGAATTTCTGGGGCAGAATTTATTGCACCGCCATTAGCACGAGAGGATTGACAGTGAAAAAATCTAAGGGGCCACATAAATTTTTTCGGGGGGGGCCTCCGGGTACTCTGTCACGGCCCTGCTGGTAGTCAACGGGTAAAATTATATAAAAATAAAAATGAATTAAAAATTTTTTTAAAATATTTTAAAAAGAAAACGCAAATGGTAAATAAAAAAATTGTTAAACACATCTATAAATGGGGTAATATTTGTTTTATAAAATATAATAATGATCATCGTTATTATTTAAGTACAATAAATACTTTTTTAGTAAAAACATCTAAAAACTGAATATTATTTTTATAAATTTGTCAGATTTTCGAGAGGTATTTATCAGATAATAATAAACCAGAGTTGATGTAAAGTGATACCCAGATCAATTATCTTTCTAAAGTTGTATATTGTTTTAAAAAAGGTTTTATTGAAACAGATTTTAAATGATGTGAATCATAAATAAAATGACATTCTAAATAGAAAATTAACATAATTGTTTATTGATATTATTTTGTGGTAATTTTTTATGTTTATAATATAAGTGAAATGAATAATCATATAAAGTCTTTAACTTTTTAAATGTGTTTGATGTATTCATTTATAATAAATGTGAAACATCTTTCGTAAATAATGCAAGCGGATCTTAAAATAATTACTAATAAGAGGTAATCATGTTTTTCATAAATTGTACCCTGTAAGCAATCATAAAAACTGTAATATTTGTTGAGTAAACTCGTCTGGTCGTAATACTAATTTAAGAATGGAGAAATGATAAAACACATCTGGAAAATAACAATAGTAACTGAATTTTGAAATCACTAAGTAAAGTTCTTATATAATGCTTTAATTTGGTTAATAGCAATAGTTATATTAAAGATATAATCCTGAAATTCGATTTTCTCTCTAAGCTGACTTTGTAACTTAACTGGGAGAAGTAATAATTATTCAAGAAAGGCTCAAGAAAGTTTTAGTTTCTAAATTTTAATTTCGAGATTATTTGTTTATGACACTTGTTTCAGGTTATATTACTTATATTTGAAGATATTTAGTATTTTTAGGAAGACAGACGACTGGTTTGTGTAATGTAAAGTTTAAATAGTTTCATTATTCTTCTACCAATTTTATAATATCCATGCAATAAAAATAAAACTTTGTTGTTTTGGCATTACGTTAAAGATAACAGCTTATGAAGGTTGGAAAATTTTTAATAAGGTAATGAGTTAACTCCAAACTCTACAGCAATGTGAAAGTGATATAAAGTTTTTCCTATTAAAAATGATTATTTTGTAATTTATTCTTCCACACATGTTCAGTATGTTTTTCAATGATTAGGGAATTTTTATACAAATTTTAAAATATAAATTCGAAAATATTTCGTTAAATATATATTAATAAAATAAGTAATTTTGTTTATTTACGATTTTAATTTTAGTAATATTGTCAAGGAAGGTTGATCTCCATTGCTTTCAGAAATTTTTTGACCAAAATTAAATTGAAATTCTATCTTCAATACCAAAATAGAAAAAAATATTATATTATTAAAAACAGTAGCAATATCTTATTTCTCACCTTTCAATAAAATTATTAAGTCTTTAAAAGTCTTTAATGTGCTATTATTTTTTTAAAAAAGGCATAACCGAACTGTATTATATATATATATATATATATATATATATATATATATATATATAGATTTATTTTTATTTTAATGTTATTGAAGCTTTTCAATTCATTTCATAAAATCTATCGAAAGAGTTACAATTAGAATATAAATTACACAATCAAAATTATAACTAAAAAATTATTAAATTTTTTATGATATAAATCAATGAATTTACGGATGTAATAATGAATTTTCTTAAAATTATTAAATGATAGGCTGAAATGATAGTTTTAATTAAATGATAGTTTTTCATAACTGAAAAACTGACGTTATGTCACAGAAGTAATTACGTCATGGAAATAAAAAATAGTAAAAAGTTAAGTGAACGAATAATTCTCTAATATTATTTTTCAAACACTGCAAACAAAATGAGTTTTATTTATGATTTATAGGAAAATACATTTGTCAAACTATATTATAAATTCTGAAGTTATTATCAATTTATTCTTGTTTACAAAATGTTCAATAATAATAATTAATACAATATTATGTAAAAATTTATCCAAATTACGATTAATTGTCTCAGAAATAAAACAAACATGAAAAACAAAATTAATAGTGGGTTCATTGTCCTGTACTTCTTTTAGGTCCCTGTAGATAGTATTAAAAGGATAAATAAAAAATAAATGGAGAGAAAATGAAAATTTGTTTTTAATAATTAATGGTTTAATCATTACACAATTAAATATAAATTAACAGTCAATATTGAAAAACAGTTGCGTAATAAAATGTTGCGTTAGATTTTCCAAATGTTAATTATTAAAGGGATAAATAATAATAAATGATGAAGTTAATTTCAGTTAATATTTGCGATTATTGTTAAAGAAAACAATATTTTCAGTAAATTATTGTTGATAAGCACTTAATTAACTGACAAAAATCAATTAAATTTAAAACTATTTTCTATTAATTTTGCACTTGAACGTAACGTGTGAACGGATTGCGCGCCGTTACATTTGCTGATGATTCTTGTATTCCCATGAACCATAATTAATATTTTACTACAATTTTGTCAATCAAGTCTTACAAACAATAACTAATTTTGCATTGTTTAGAAATTATGATAACTTTTTATTTTGACAGACTGATTTTCAGACGAAAACAAATTACTAATTATTTATTAAATGATTTTTTGAAAATTAATAAAAATTGGTTGAAAGAAAATATATATTAGAAATACGGAGAAGTATTTTTTGTTTTTTATATTTCCAAACAAGTTTTACCAATAATTCTAGGATATCATTAACATAAAATACTAAAATTATGCCAATAGTCATTTTTAAGAGAATTCACACATTTACTGCAACATTTATTATATTGTCATTTCGTATCATCTTTATGACAATCCGTAATAGTGCATTCGCTCATAATCATCAATCAATGTTTAATACTTCTTATTCCAAAATCTAAACTAATCGGAACATATAAATTTTATTTTAAATGTTTCCTTCAAATGTTATTAGTTAAAATAAAATTACTGTTAATAATTTAAAAATATTAATTTGATTTAATAATTTATAAATTTAAAATAATAAAAATAATAAAATCATTTAAAATTCACAATCATTAAAAATTTGAAAATAAAATCTAAATTTAAATAAATTAGTTTCAGATAATAAGAATTAAAATATTAATCATCCATCTGGGTAGGAGAGACACAATCTTAAATCAACACACAACATACAAAACATCAACATTCCAAATATTCCTCACATTCATTAAATAAACTTCTGAAACATTTGACTAACAAATAAAAATTCTTTATTCGTGGATCATCTCTCCTCATTTAAAAAAAGATTTTACTCTGTTTTATAGATAAGACATTTTATGTGCGAATAATAAAATAAAATAGAATATAATTTCTGATTATATGAATAAAGGTTAAAAAAATAGATTTTTGACTTTGTTATATTTAAAATTTCTTCTTTCTAGTTCTGTTTCTAATTACTAGAAAGTATTGTCACAAATCTTGGAACTTCTTCTCATCATATGTCATTACTTAAAGTATGACATTACTTAAAGACGATCTCCTTGTAAAAAATTTTAAATTATTATCGGATAACATTAAATATAATATCGCACAATTTTTATAAACAGTACACCATGTGAATGTTACATAATAATGATAGTTGATTGAAAATCTTTAGTTTAAATTAAATTATAAACCAATCTTTAATACTCGATTTTATTTTTAGTCTTTGGAATGATAAATAATGAATATTAAAACAAGAGCGTTCATATGGGTTTCTTTGAACAAGTTGAAAAACGCCTCTTATAGAATACTAAAATCATGGAATAAACATCTTTTGCTTTATATGTGCCCAAATAAAGACGTGAATTCCAAGAGTGGAAGTTGCCAGATGAAGGGTCTTCAAGAAAGTGTGCTCAGTACTTTTTGGAATTCCAAAGGCACTTTCCTCGTCGACTTTGCTGAGACTGATGCTTTTGTCAACAACGACCACTATATTAAATTCGTGCCACAAACCTGGAAACTGAAAAGAAAGTCTTCGAGGACTTTGTTGTGAGATGGAAATATGTGTTTGTATCAAAAGATATTTCTTTGAGAAACCTGCTTCTTATAGTATTTAAATTTAATCAGATAATTTTTCTACAGTAAACCCCTACGTATTGGACAAATCACAAACTCGGAAATATTTTTTTTATATTTTTATGCTATACTATTAAAATAAATTGTTTAGTACAGTGATTAATATATAAAAGCTATTCAATAACGTCATTAATATAAATACACTATTTCTAAATTATTTTGATTTTTATAACCCTACTTGATTTCCTTAACCTTCATTAAAAATGAATCTTTCAAGTATAGACCTAAAATAATTCTGCATTCAATAATCCTAAAGCGACTTTAAGACATAAAAATTCTTGATGCATATTATTATTAAATCGAAAATTATTGAAAAAACATTTATTACAAAAAAGTAATAATTTATAATAATAATTTAGTCTTAATCTTATTAAAATACTTATTTATTTTTTTATTAAAAAGTAGTGTACTAAATGAACAATGTTTAAAGTATTTTTGAACAATTACAATACTACTTGGAGTGATTGTTAAACTTTAGATTACAAAATAAAATTTATCATTTTGGTCTTATAATAAAGCATGAAAATACGATGTAGTTTTAAAATATAGTATTAAGACAAAAAACAATACTCATTTTAATAATTATACTTTTTTAAATGTTAATGTGTGTAATAAAAGACCATTGACAAAACGAAATGTTTTGAAATTAATTTTATAGTAAATTTAACTGAAATGAAGTAACATTAAACAATAATTTAGAATCAATTTTAGAGCATATTGACAAAGGAAAGTTATTTTATTATTCCGACAAATGACTACAAGAATACGATTTTTCTAAGACAAATATTTTTTCTTCTCTGCAAATAAAAATAAAGTAAGTTCTTTATCATTTACTACTAAATCAAATTATGTAAATCTTGTCAAATTGAAAGTTACCTGATATTTAACCATACATTTAATTGTAAGCTTTACAGATAGGATCAATATATGAATATATTAATTCAATGATGTTAGTCTGATGTAACTGTTACGTTAGGCAGCAATTATTGTCTTTCTCTGTAAACTTCTTGAAATATTTCAATTTGAAAGTATGATCAGTACTATTCATGCTTCAGTGTCATAACATAAAACGTTTACTTCTTATTTATAATTTATAAAATTCTAGGTTAGTTGAAAAGTTCGTGGAGAGAAGACTTTAATTCGTTGATATAGCTACAATTTCTACCGCATTCAAGGTCACATGCTTCTAATGAACGCATCTGCAAATTTCAACTCGTTATGCCTTCGAGTGAATCTTTCTAAGGAACATTTGGAGCTTTTTCAAAAAGATGAAAAACACTTTTTACGTCGTTTCGTCACAATGGATGAAACCTGGGTGTATCACTATAATCATAAGCTGCGACAACTAGCCTCAGAGTGGACGGAACCTGGTTGTTCAGCCCGAAAACAACTAAAATGGTCAAAATCATCCAAAAAGGTTATGGTATCTATTTTCTGGGATACAAAGGGCATTTTGTTGATCGATTATCTTCAAACCGATAAAACCATAGTAGGAGAGTATTATTCAAATCTTTTGGATAAGTTAAATACAAAAATTAAAGAAAAGAGGCCAGGCTTGAAGAAGAAAAAAATCTTTTTCCATCAAGATAACGTGCCAGCACACAAATTGTTCAAACAATGGCCAAATTGAACGATTTACGGTTTAAATGTTTTACGGTTTTAAAAAATGAATTGATCGAACATCCACCTTACTCTCACGATCTAGCCCCTTCGGACGTCCATCTATTTCCAAATTTAAAAAAAGTTCTCCGTGGAAAGCGTTTTTCCTCAAATGAAGAAGTTATAGTGACTGTAAACCAATATTTTGACGAGCTTTCAGAAAACCATTTTAGAGATGGTATAATTGAATTGGAAAATTGTGGAGAAAATGGAATGAAGTTATGTGAGAATACACTGAAAACTAAAGGTATTTCTTTAGTTTTGTCCCTTTTTTATACCCGCACCGCGAACTTTTCAACTAACCTAGTATTACATGAAATATCTAACAAAAAAATAAAACATGCATTAGAGTTTAATTTGAATACTTTTCCATAAAATGATTACTCGGCAATGAGAATTTTGTGTTACTTATTTAGCATCATACATATTAAGTGGGATATGCTGTTTGTAGTAACTATTTTTAGTGAATTTAAAAAGCGAAGTCATTAACAAAGTTAAATCGACAAAGTTTAATAATTGCAGTGATAGTAATTACCAAATTAATATCGGAAAATTAAAATTCTGAATATCTGAAAGAAAGTCAGTATGGAGAGTTTCAAATATATTTGGCTTAAAAAATTCTGTTGATTGCAGCCCGGAAGAAAACGGGTACATTTAAGATGTTTCATATTTAAAATAGACTATTATGTCATCGATTATATAATCTTACTTTCATATATAAACTGCAACAAGAAATTGTGAAAAATGGTGCCCTAAATTCCTAAACATGCTATAGTTTGATAAGAAATTGAATTCATGAAACTCCTAATACTTTCTAGGTTCATTACAGTTCAGTGAAAAGGTGTCGATTGATTGAAGAGTTTAGGAGCAACAATGGGCTTAACTAGGTTATATTAAGAATTCACATTGTTACCTATGCTTTGAATGGTGAAATCTTGTAATATAGTGTTGCCTCATAAGTTTTGTCGCACACATATATCTATGTTAACTGCAGATATCCTTGCATCACATAAATAATTCTTATATATTTGCAATCCCTAATAAAATGTGAATTAGATAAAGTAGCATTTGCGATCTACTTATGTCCAATAATTTTTATTATCTGTTCTAAATGAATTTTTGTTTTAATAAAATAATAGCATTTTCGTAAATTTCAAACATTTTCATCATCCTAATGGATTTTAATCGCTCTGATATTCGTAAATTAATTTACTATTGCTGGAAAAGGGATTTAACACCCTCACTGATGACTGTCGAAATTAACACGGCATTTGGAGTTGGAACAGTCTCAAAGAAAACATGTGAAATGTGGATTTCCAATTTTCGTGAAAACAACTTTAACACAGATGATCAAGTCCGCGAAGGGCGACCCTCTCTTGACATAGACGAGAAGATAATCGAGTTTCTGATTGAAGACAAGCGTGCAGCAACGAGGAACATTGTAGAGGGAATTGATCAGGATAAAACCACGGTGTGCCGGAACTTGAATGTAATGGGATACCGATAACTGGAAAATTGATGGATGCCACACGCTCTGACGCAACAGAACAAGGATAATCGCAAAAGAATTTGTTAACAGCTATTGGATAGTTATCACTGGAATGATTTCCTGTCCCAAATCATCACCTGCGATTAGATATTAGTGTACTGGGACAACGAAGGCGCTTTAAACAATAAACCATTGAGAAAATCGGATGAAAACCCACTTGCAACACCGGCACGAAGACTGACAAGTCGAAAGCATCTAGCCTCCGTCTTTTGGGACAGTAAAGGACTGCTCTTGTTAGATGTCTTACCTCCAAATGCTACAATTAATGCGGATGTCTACTGTACTCAGTTGGATCGTCTCATTATCACAGTTCAGCAGAAATGCAGACGGTTGCTCCATGGAGGAAATCCCAATGTTAATTATCTCGATGATAATTCTCGTCCGCATGCGGCTGCTAAGACCAAGGACAAGCTGAATGCACTTGGATTCACCGTACTACCACATCCACTATACTCCCCAGATCTCTCACCATCTCACTACTATCTATTCTCTCAAATGAAATGTGCACTTAGAGGAAAGAATTATGCCGGTGTCAACGATATTAACGAAGATCTTCTACATTGGTTGGACAAGAAACCGCGTGATTTTTTTCAAAATGAGATACGCAGCCTCCCTGGATGTTGGCTGAGATGTATTGAGTACAATGGCGACAATTTTTCGCATTTGCATGACGTGGAAGATTGATAAAATGTTTTATATTTTATTGTATTTTGGTGTTTTTTTTGTTTTTTTTTGCGACAAAACGTATGAGGCAACCCTATAGATCATTAACAATTGTGTTTATCATGAAATATGATATTATTTTGAAGAACAATATTTGGAGTATTTACCTATAAAGTTAATAAGCTTTAGAGTATATATAGCGTTTTCTTATTTTAGAATGAAACCTTTACAATTGCAGATTTGTAAATGTCTGCAGACGGGTTTCAATTAGAACATACCATAGTATAATCCTAGAAAAACATTTATAAAGCAATGAAAAGATAAAAGATCCTATTGTGAAAATATCGGTCACTAGATTTTGAAAGACGATTTAAATCTCAAAGACAAACCCAATTTCAGATAAGCAAAACAGACTACTTATATATCAGTTATAGAAATGAAGTCGATAATATGTACAGATATGTTGCCTACATGTAAATTGAAAGACTGTTTTCGGTCAAATGAAAGAGAGTACGACATGCAAAGTGAATTTTCGACCTGGGACAAAATATAAATTATCTTAATCACTTAAATTAGAAACTCAGATTCTAACAACGCAAAATCACATTACAAAACGAGACAATAGTACTTCTGTGCAATTCATTGGTTTGTGATTGTGTTTGCTTTGGAAACATTTATAAAACAGTCCTACAATCATTTCAAAAGTCTATTGACCTCAAATGGCACATGTTTAGGTTAAGATCTGAAATTAGAAGTTAAGAACATTTCGACGAAGTCACATCATAAAACGAACTTACAAAATAATCCTTGAACTTGACGGTAAGGAACTTGGAATTATCATTATTATTATCTGTATTTGGTTTATGATGAATTATTATAATTTAACAATAATTTAATCAGTAAAATTTCGACGATACTTACTCTTGCAATTTCTTTTCCTCGATTTTATTTCTAGATCACTTTGAATTTTTAAAAGGCTATGTTGATCAAATTTCGAATAGTATAAGAATTAAAATTTAAATTAAATGATTTGGATCATGGTTATTATTTTGAGACTAAATAAATATTAAAAACTTTTTAATCGTATTATCATACTTTTTGATTTAAAAAAAATGTGAAATTCTCTAAATTCTCTAAATTCTGTAGAATAAACACATGGTAGATGTACAAATTTGTTGAATTTTATTGAAATTATAAAATAAACTTAAAAGTCAAATGACTTCAATGTATAAACATAGTTTATATTAATTACTTGTCTTCATACAAACCGATGGTTTAGAACTAAAGGAAAAGGAATCTTTAAGGACAATGCATGAAACATCGAAATCCCAACATTTTGTTTTTATAAACATGTCTAAAATCCAGATTTTGATGAATCGTTTCTTATCAAAATTATCGCATTGAAATAAAAAAAAATAAAGATAGAAACAGACGGGATGAGTCAAACCAATTCGGCCGAGGAAAATTTAATTTCTATTAAAAGTACATTCAGTAGTCATAGGTAAAAGAAACGAATTTTATTTTAAATTATTTAAATAAATTTATATTATCACATTTATTTTAATTAATTTTCATTCAATGTTTATAATACATTTTCATGAAATCTTTGGACTGATATCTATATGTGTTCCTCTTTGTAGAAAAAGTGCGTCTGCTTGAACAAAAATTATCTTTTCTCAAATATATGAATTGAGCTTGAAGTATAAGGGTAAATTTAGAAATGAAAACGAAGACGAGAGACATATTATTATTATATCATTATTTGACATTAGTCGCTGTTATGAATTCAATTTTATTAAGTAAAATCTCCAAAGTCAAAACACTCTCAATTCATACATTATTCAGGAACTAGAAGTTCTACTATATATGGCTCTGGAATTTATGTCCCGCATCATTTCTGTGCATGTTTTTTTAAGTCTTGGAAAAGAAAGGTTGAAAAACGGTTATTAAAAAATTAATAATAATTATTTTTATTATTAAGAAGAGTTTGTAATTTTTAATTTTTTTAACAAAAAATAATTTATTATTCTCAAAAGCGAATTCTCACTGAATTTTAGCTGTCGAGCATTTTTAATATTTATAAAACATTTCGACTTTTAGTCTGATATTTTTTTATTTATGTTAATAACATCTTAAGTTGTCTATTTTTAAAATTTAATTTCAATATGCTCTTTAAACTGAAAATTATGTGAAATTCTCATTAACGTTTATGAAAATAGAATCAGAAATTAATTGAAATAATGTTTTTTAATATTAAATCAGTATAATATATTTATATAATCAATCATTTTATATCCAAAACCTGAATTTTTTAATAGAAATTTATGATTATATGAATTTCTAAATTAATACCAGAAAATAAGAACAAAACTGACAGATTGAAAGACTTAAATGAAAAATAATGTGTAAAAAATCTAAGATCGGATCATGATAAATGGCATTTATGTGGATAAAACTCCAAAAAAAACCGTCGAATGGCTAAGGGAATAATTTGTTTATATAAGATTCAAATTTCTGTTTAAAATAACTTTTATATTAATAAACAGAAAAATAATTTATAGATTAAAATATTTATTAAATTCGATAAATTTGAAAAAAAACTATAAATTATAATTTGGTTGATGCATAATTTATTTTAATGATCATAGACATTTATATCATTCTTACAAATAAACTGACAAGATTCTTTCATGAAAAATCTCAGATTTTACGATGGGCCTAACATGGATTGGTCCAGTATCTGATGCTCAAAGTTAATTTTTAGAGCACAAGACTCAATACTCGTTTGACTTGATTTCGAATGTTTTTAAGCATAAGTTCGTGGAAAATTATTAATGAATGTTAATGAAAGGTCGAGTTATTCTAAATTAACGACATAACTACGAAATATCAACTATAAATTATTAAAAATGTTGGGTATCAGTGACATCTGGTTATAGGAAGTTTGGGAAAGAACATTTTCAATTGAATTTTAGAGCTGGATTCTGCTAGGTAAAAAGTTTAATTTGTTTTATATAACAGACTTTTGAATAGATCGTATGGTTTGGTTGTAAAATATAATTATTGAAACGATTTTAGAACTGAAATATATATAGAGAGGTAGATATTGTATCAGCCCTTTTCTAGAATATGAAAGACTAAATGATGGATATTGACCCTATGTATTAATGAATGAAAATATTTTGTTAATCTTTGCTAAATTCTATATTTTTCTTTTATAAAACTTTTGGTTCTTGAAATATTTGTGTGATTTTTATTTGTTTTATTAAATAGTTTTCATTGATTTTTTTTCGATTTAGGTCAAATATTAATATATGTAATTATAAAATATTTAGAAAGTGTCTGTGTTACAAAAATGCAATATATACTTAAACGTTAATCCTTTTGTGTTCTCAATCAAGGAAAAATACAAGAAATTACACAAGAAAACCGAGTCAAAGATTGAAAAAAAATTAGTAAAGTATTCGAAACTGCTAAAAAATTTAAAATACACAGAAATGATAATTTATTATTTAAATTAAAAATCTGGAAAGAATATTTATTCGAAACTGATTCAAAAATGAAAGCAAATAACAATTAATTGGGGATCAATATTTGTTTATTGAGTAATTATTTTGATCCAGTGTTACATATCGAATAAATTGGTTATTATTAGATAAGAACTATCGATAATGTAAAACACTTCGTTTTGTAGGATGATTTATTGATCAGTGATTATAATTATCGATTGATTATTGATTTTTGGAAAGTTGAGAAATTCGAATATATTATTTAAATTAGAAATTCTATAAAAGATTTTGTATAAAATGCATAACTTAATTAATATTAAAAATAGCAATAGTAAAATCAATTTATCATAAATAAAACATATGGAATTTAAATATAACAGAATTTAAAAAAAAGAAAAATTTATAAAAAAGATATTTTAGTCTAAAGCATAATTATATAATTTTTTAATAATAATAAAATTATTTTTTTCATAATAACTAAAACATTTGATATTCGATATTTTTCGTATGATTTAATAATTGAAAATGTTGATATGGTTTACATAATATCAATACTTAATAATAATTGTGTATTATTAAGGTTATTTAATCAATTGTATTTCATCATTCATTACGTTAAATACGTTAGATTCTCCATTATTACTATAGATTTAATGAAATTATCGAAAATAGTACTCCAAACCACTTAAATTTGAATCAATTAATCATTCAATTCAATTCATTCATTCAATTAATCAAACAGTTAATTAATTAATTAATTATAATAACACGTTATGAATCTTGCACCCGTGAAACTAAGATTTTTTATGCTGAATAAAACATGGACAAGTAAACCTCTAACAACACAGAAGATAAATTATTTGAAATTTTCAGATAAAAAGATAAATTTTTATTTGAAAAAAAACAGGAAGAAAATATGACGAATGCAAATAACTGTTTGACAAATCTTTCTCTTTATGGTGTTATGAATATTGAATAGTTGGATGCGTTTAATTAAGCATGTTAATATTTAGTTAATTCTTCCTCTGATTTCTTTAAACTCATTATTTCTGTAAATTATTTTTTCTGTTTTTAATAATTTTTTTCATTTAACCTCCTCAGACCCAGTGCACATTGTAATGTACATAAATTTCAAACCTTCTCTCAAAGCCATTTGCGACTTCTTTACATTGGGAACCTTTTATACATCGTAGTGTACGCAATATTTATTCGTTTATTCTTGCCAGTGTCCCCATCTAGTGAGTAACATGTGTGTTATGCGCCATTGTTGCAAATTTTGAAAAATATTTAAAATAAAGTCACGTCTGAGGTGGTTAATATCAATTTGGAAATAATCGTTTTTATACAATTATATAAATAATATGACAGATAAGATCTGAACCCTCCAAAAGGAATTAAATATGAAAACAAATATCATAATTGTTCATTAATTTTAAACTTTCGTGTGTTAAATTCAACGTTTAATCTGAATTTTTGTTTTTTTAACTTGTTTCAGGTATTTCAACTCATGGTTTATGGTAATAACACAATTAGTTGAGGTTTTAGAAGAACGATGAAGAATCATTAAGAAATTATTAAAAAAAATAATTACTTCTCTTGAAATTAAATTTCAAAATCTTTAAGTCTCGATTTTTCTTTTGAAATGAACATTATTCTTATTCTAACCATGCAATAAAACAAAAGTTAACCAAAATAATATTAATATAGATTAATTATTATCTTTTAAAGTATTTTGATATTGTTTTAGATACCATTGGAAGTAGCAATAAAAACACAAATAGAATATTATAAATACTTTAAATATATTTCATATCAAAGTACTATGTTTGTAGTATATGTCAGGTACAGAAACTGCAGTAGTATATAGAAGTAGTTTAGTCAATTGTTTAGCTACACTTAAGAAGAAGATATACGGTTTTATGTCTAATTAATGCCGAATCTATATAGATTTCGTCATCCGATCCCAGTAAGATATCAGAAGGTACATAAATAGTTACCCTTTATTTTTAACACTATAATTATATTGAAGAATCTCTTAAGAATTGAAGTAAAAGATTGTCGTCTTATTGCTATTAATCCAGAATGAAACATCCAGAAATTATTTTAAGAAACAGTCTTCAAAGTATGTATATATATATATATATATATATATAT
>MQRK01132666.1:0-13964 GCA_001938485.1 Girardia tigrina | reverse complement strand
TGTTAACCTAAGTAAGTTGCTTTTTGTTTCCATTCCTTATTTCATCTAGTCATTTACAGATGCAAGTATCTTTGTTCTTTTAGGCTTTATGAGTGGTCGCCGCTTTGAATCTGGCGCATATAAGCGCAAGAATTTCTGGGGCAGAATTTATTGCACCGCCATTAGCACGAGAGGATTGACAGTGAAAAAATCTAAGGGGCCACATAAATTTTTTCGGGGGGGGCCTCCGGGTACTCTGTCACGGCCCTGCTGGTAGTCAACGGGTAAAATTATATAAAAATAAAAATGAATTAAAAATTTTTTTAAAATATTTTAAAAAGAAAACGCAAATGGTAAATAAAAAAATTGTTAAACACATCTATAAATGGGGTAATATTTGTTTTATAAAATATAATAATGATCATCGTTATTATTTAAGTACAATAAATACTTTTTTAGTAAAAACATCTAAAAACTGAATATTATTTTTATAAATTTGTCAGATTTTCGAGAGGTATTTATCAGATAATAATAAACCAGAGTTGATGTAAAGTGATACCCAGATCAATTATCTTTCTAAAGTTGTATATTGTTTTAAAAAAGGTTTTATTGAAACAGATTTTAAATGATGTGAATCATAAATAAAATGACATTCTAAATAGAAAATTAACATAATTGTTTATTGATATTATTTTGTGGTAATTTTTTATGTTTATAATATAAGTGAAATGAATAATCATATAAAGTCTTTAACTTTTTAAATGTGTTTGATGTATTCATTTATAATAAATGTGAAACATCTTTCGTAAATAATGCAAGCGGATCTTAAAATAATTACTAATAAGAGGTAATCATGTTTTTCATAAATTGTACCCTGTAAGCAATCATAAAAACTGTAATATTTGTTGAGTAAACTCGTCTGGTCGTAATACTAATTTAAGAATGGAGAAATGATAAAACACATCTGGAAAATAACAATAGTAACTGAATTTTGAAATCACTAAGTAAAGTTCTTATATAATGCTTTAATTTGGTTAATAGCAATAGTTATATTAAAGATATAATCCTGAAATTCGATTTTCTCTCTAAGCTGACTTTGTAACTTAACTGGGAGAAGTAATAATTATTCAAGAAAGGCTCAAGAAAGTTTTAGTTTCTAAATTTTAATTTCGAGATTATTTGTTTATGACACTTGTTTCAGGTTATATTACTTATATTTGAAGATATTTAGTATTTTTAGGAAGACAGACGACTGGTTTGTGTAATGTAAAGTTTAAATAGTTTCATTATTCTTCTACCAATTTTATAATATCCATGCAATAAAAATAAAACTTTGTTGTTTTGGCATTACGTTAAAGATAACAGCTTATGAAGGTTGGAAAATTTTTAATAAGGTAATGAGTTAACTCCAAACTCTACAGCAATGTGAAAGTGATATAAAGTTTTTCCTATTAAAAATGATTATTTTGTAATTTATTCTTCCACACATGTTCAGTATGTTTTTCAATGATTAGGGAATTTTTATACAAATTTTAAAATATAAATTCGAAAATATTTCGTTAAATATATATTAATAAAATAAGTAATTTTGTTTATTTACGATTTTAATTTTAGTAATATTGTCAAGGAAGGTTGATCTCCATTGCTTTCAGAAATTTTTTGACCAAAATTAAATTGAAATTCTATCTTCAATACCAAAATAGAAAAAAATATTATATTATTAAAAACAGTAGCAATATCTTATTTCTCACCTTTCAATAAAATTATTAAGTCTTTAAAAGTCTTTAATGTGCTATTATTTTTTTAAAAAAGGCATAACCGAACTGTATTATATATATATATATATATATATATATATATATATATATATATAGATTTATTTTTATTTTAATGTTATTGAAGCTTTTCAATTCATTTCATAAAATCTATCGAAAGAGTTACAATTAGAATATAAATTACACAATCAAAATTATAACTAAAAAATTATTAAATTTTTTATGATATAAATCAATGAATTTACGGATGTAATAATGAATTTTCTTAAAATTATTAAATGATAGGCTGAAATGATAGTTTTAATTAAATGATAGTTTTTCATAACTGAAAAACTGACGTTATGTCACAGAAGTAATTACGTCATGGAAATAAAAAATAGTAAAAAGTTAAGTGAACGAATAATTCTCTAATATTATTTTTCAAACACTGCAAACAAAATGAGTTTTATTTATGATTTATAGGAAAATACATTTGTCAAACTATATTATAAATTCTGAAGTTATTATCAATTTATTCTTGTTTACAAAATGTTCAATAATAATAATTAATACAATATTATGTAAAAATTTATCCAAATTACGATTAATTGTCTCAGAAATAAAACAAACATGAAAAACAAAATTAATAGTGGGTTCATTGTCCTGTACTTCTTTTAGGTCCCTGTAGATAGTATTAAAAGGATAAATAAAAAATAAATGGAGAGAAAATGAAAATTTGTTTTTAATAATTAATGGTTTAATCATTACACAATTAAATATAAATTAACAGTCAATATTGAAAAACAGTTGCGTAATAAAATGTTGCGTTAGATTTTCCAAATGTTAATTATTAAAGGGATAAATAATAATAAATGATGAAGTTAATTTCAGTTAATATTTGCGATTATTGTTAAAGAAAACAATATTTTCAGTAAATTATTGTTGATAAGCACTTAATTAACTGACAAAAATCAATTAAATTTAAAACTATTTTCTATTAATTTTGCACTTGAACGTAACGTGTGAACGGATTGCGCGCCGTTACATTTGCTGATGATTCTTGTATTCCCATGAACCATAATTAATATTTTACTACAATTTTGTCAATCAAGTCTTACAAACAATAACTAATTTTGCATTGTTTAGAAATTATGATAACTTTTTATTTTGACAGACTGATTTTCAGACGAAAACAAATTACTAATTATTTATTAAATGATTTTTTGAAAATTAATAAAAATTGGTTGAAAGAAAATATATATTAGAAATACGGAGAAGTATTTTTTGTTTTTTATATTTCCAAACAAGTTTTACCAATAATTCTAGGATATCATTAACATAAAATACTAAAATTATGCCAATAGTCATTTTTAAGAGAATTCACACATTTACTGCAACATTTATTATATTGTCATTTCGTATCATCTTTATGACAATCCGTAATAGTGCATTCGCTCATAATCATCAATCAATGTTTAATACTTCTTATTCCAAAATCTAAACTAATCGGAACATATAAATTTTATTTTAAATGTTTCCTTCAAATGTTATTAGTTAAAATAAAATTACTGTTAATAATTTAAAAATATTAATTTGATTTAATAATTTATAAATTTAAAATAATAAAAATAATAAAATCATTTAAAATTCACAATCATTAAAAATTTGAAAATAAAATCTAAATTTAAATAAATTAGTTTCAGATAATAAGAATTAAAATATTAATCATCCATCTGGGTAGGAGAGACACAATCTTAAATCAACACACAACATACAAAACATCAACATTCCAAATATTCCTCACATTCATTAAATAAACTTCTGAAACATTTGACTAACAAATAAAAATTCTTTATTCGTGGATCATCTCTCCTCATTTAAAAAAAGATTTTACTCTGTTTTATAGATAAGACATTTTATGTGCGAATAATAAAATAAAATAGAATATAATTTCTGATTATATGAATAAAGGTTAAAAAAATAGATTTTTGACTTTGTTATATTTAAAATTTCTTCTTTCTAGTTCTGTTTCTAATTACTAGAAAGTATTGTCACAAATCTTGGAACTTCTTCTCATCATATGTCATTACTTAAAGTATGACATTACTTAAAGACGATCTCCTTGTAAAAAATTTTAAATTATTATCGGATAACATTAAATATAATATCGCACAATTTTTATAAACAGTACACCATGTGAATGTTACATAATAATGATAGTTGATTGAAAATCTTTAGTTTAAATTAAATTATAAACCAATCTTTAATACTCGATTTTATTTTTAGTCTTTGGAATGATAAATAATGAATATTAAAACAAGAGCGTTCATATGGGTTTCTTTGAACAAGTTGAAAAACGCCTCTTATAGAATACTAAAATCATGGAATAAACATCTTTTGCTTTATATGTGCCCAAATAAAGACGTGAATTCCAAGAGTGGAAGTTGCCAGATGAAGGGTCTTCAAGAAAGTGTGCTCAGTACTTTTTGGAATTCCAAAGGCACTTTCCTCGTCGACTTTGCTGAGACTGATGCTTTTGTCAACAACGACCACTATATTAAATTCGTGCCACAAACCTGGAAACTGAAAAGAAAGTCTTCGAGGACTTTGTTGTGAGATGGAAATATGTGTTTGTATCAAAAGATATTTCTTTGAGAAACCTGCTTCTTATAGTATTTAAATTTAATCAGATAATTTTTCTACAGTAAACCCCTACGTATTGGACAAATCACAAACTCGGAAATATTTTTTTTATATTTTTATGCTATACTATTAAAATAAATTGTTTAGTACAGTGATTAATATATAAAAGCTATTCAATAACGTCATTAATATAAATACACTATTTCTAAATTATTTTGATTTTTATAACCCTACTTGATTTCCTTAACCTTCATTAAAAATGAATCTTTCAAGTATAGACCTAAAATAATTCTGCATTCAATAATCCTAAAGCGACTTTAAGACATAAAAATTCTTGATGCATATTATTATTAAATCGAAAATTATTGAAAAAACATTTATTACAAAAAAGTAATAATTTATAATAATAATTTAGTCTTAATCTTATTAAAATACTTATTTATTTTTTTATTAAAAAGTAGTGTACTAAATGAACAATGTTTAAAGTATTTTTGAACAATTACAATACTACTTGGAGTGATTGTTAAACTTTAGATTACAAAATAAAATTTATCATTTTGGTCTTATAATAAAGCATGAAAATACGATGTAGTTTTAAAATATAGTATTAAGACAAAAAACAATACTCATTTTAATAATTATACTTTTTTAAATGTTAATGTGTGTAATAAAAGACCATTGACAAAACGAAATGTTTTGAAATTAATTTTATAGTAAATTTAACTGAAATGAAGTAACATTAAACAATAATTTAGAATCAATTTTAGAGCATATTGACAAAGGAAAGTTATTTTATTATTCCGACAAATGACTACAAGAATACGATTTTTCTAAGACAAATATTTTTTCTTCTCTGCAAATAAAAATAAAGTAAGTTCTTTATCATTTACTACTAAATCAAATTATGTAAATCTTGTCAAATTGAAAGTTACCTGATATTTAACCATACATTTAATTGTAAGCTTTACAGATAGGATCAATATATGAATATATTAATTCAATGATGTTAGTCTGATGTAACTGTTACGTTAGGCAGCAATTATTGTCTTTCTCTGTAAACTTCTTGAAATATTTCAATTTGAAAGTATGATCAGTACTATTCATGCTTCAGTGTCATAACATAAAACGTTTACTTCTTATTTATAATTTATAAAATTCTAGGTTAGTTGAAAAGTTCGTGGAGAGAAGACTTTAATTCGTTGATATAGCTACAATTTCTACCGCATTCAAGGTCACATGCTTCTAATGAACGCATCTGCAAATTTCAACTCGTTATGCCTTCGAGTGAATCTTTCTAAGGAACATTTGGAGCTTTTTCAAAAAGATGAAAAACACTTTTTACGTCGTTTCGTCACAATGGATGAAACCTGGGTGTATCACTATAATCATAAGCTGCGACAACTAGCCTCAGAGTGGACGGAACCTGGTTGTTCAGCCCGAAAACAACTAAAATGGTCAAAATCATCCAAAAAGGTTATGGTATCTATTTTCTGGGATACAAAGGGCATTTTGTTGATCGATTATCTTCAAACCGATAAAACCATAGTAGGAGAGTATTATTCAAATCTTTTGGATAAGTTAAATACAAAAATTAAAGAAAAGAGGCCAGGCTTGAAGAAGAAAAAAATCTTTTTCCATCAAGATAACGTGCCAGCACACAAATTGTTCAAACAATGGCCAAATTGAACGATTTACGGTTTAAATGTTTTACGGTTTTAAAAAATGAATTGATCGAACATCCACCTTACTCTCACGATCTAGCCCCTTCGGACGTCCATCTATTTCCAAATTTAAAAAAAGTTCTCCGTGGAAAGCGTTTTTCCTCAAATGAAGAAGTTATAGTGACTGTAAACCAATATTTTGACGAGCTTTCAGAAAACCATTTTAGAGATGGTATAATTGAATTGGAAAATTGTGGAGAAAATGGAATGAAGTTATGTGAGAATACACTGAAAACTAAAGGTATTTCTTTAGTTTTGTCCCTTTTTTATACCCGCACCGCGAACTTTTCAACTAACCTAGTATTACATGAAATATCTAACAAAAAAATAAAACATGCATTAGAGTTTAATTTGAATACTTTTCCATAAAATGATTACTCGGCAATGAGAATTTTGTGTTACTTATTTAGCATCATACATATTAAGTGGGATATGCTGTTTGTAGTAACTATTTTTAGTGAATTTAAAAAGCGAAGTCATTAACAAAGTTAAATCGACAAAGTTTAATAATTGCAGTGATAGTAATTACCAAATTAATATCGGAAAATTAAAATTCTGAATATCTGAAAGAAAGTCAGTATGGAGAGTTTCAAATATATTTGGCTTAAAAAATTCTGTTGATTGCAGCCCGGAAGAAAACGGGTACATTTAAGATGTTTCATATTTAAAATAGACTATTATGTCATCGATTATATAATCTTACTTTCATATATAAACTGCAACAAGAAATTGTGAAAAATGGTGCCCTAAATTCCTAAACATGCTATAGTTTGATAAGAAATTGAATTCATGAAACTCCTAATACTTTCTAGGTTCATTACAGTTCACTGAAAAGGTGTCGATTGATTGAAGAGTTTAGGAGCAACAATGGCCTTAACTAGGTTATATTAAGAATTCACATTGTTACCTATGCTTTGAATGGTGAAATCTTGTAATATAGTGTTGCCTCATAAGTTTTGTCGCACACATATTTATGTTAACTGCAGATATCCTTGCATCACATAAATAATTCTTATATATTTGCAATCCCTAATAAAATGTGAATTAGATAAAGTAGCATTTGCGATCTACTTATGTCCAATAATTTTTATTATCTGTTCTAAATGAATTTTTGTTTTAATAAAATAATAGCATTTTCGTAAATTTCAAACATTTTCATCATCCTAATGGATTTTAATCGCTCTGATATTCGTAAATTAATTTACTATTGCTGGAAAAGGGATTTAACACCCTCACTGATGACTGTCGAAATTAACACGGCATTTGGAGTTGGAACAGTCTCAAAGAAAACATGTGAAATGTGGATTTCCAATTTTCGTGAAAACAACTTTAACACAGATGATCAAGTCCGCGAAGGGCGACCCTCTCTTGACATAGACGAGAAGATAATCGAGTTTCTGATTGAAGACAAGCGTGCAGCAACGAGGAACATTGTAGAGGGAATTGATCAGGATAAAACCACGGTGTGCCGGAACTTGAATGTAATGGGATACCGATAACTGGAAAATTGATGGATGCCACACGCTCTGACGCAACAGAACAAGGATAATCGCAAAAGAATTTGTTAACAGCTATTGGATAGTTATCACTGGAATGATTTCCTGTCCCAAATCATCACCTGCGATTAGATATTAGTGTACTGGGACAACGAAGGCGCTTTAAACAATAAACCATTGAGAAAATCGGATGAAAACCCACTTGCAACACCGGCACGAAGACTGACAAGTCGAAAGCATCTAGCCTCCGTCTTTTGGGACAGTAAAGGACTGCTCTTGTTAGATGTCTTACCTCCAAATGCTACAATTAATGCGGATGTCTACTGTACTCAGTTGGATCGTCTCATTATCACAGTTCAGCAGAAATGCAGACGGTTGCTCCATGGAGGAAATCCCAATGTTAATTATCTCGATGATAATTCTCGTCCGCATGCGGCTGCTAAGACCAAGGACAAGCTGAATGCACTTGGATTCACCGTACTACCACATCCACTATACTCCCCAGATCTCTCACCATCTCACTACTATCTATTCTCTCAAATGAAATGTGCACTTAGAGGAAAGAATTATGCCGGTGTCAACGATATTAACGAAGATCTTCTACATTGGTTGGACAAGAAACCGCGTGATTTTTTTCAAAATGAGATACGCAGCCTCCCTGGATGTTGGCTGAGATGTATTGAGTACAATGGCGACAATTTTTCGCATTTGCATGACGTGGAAGATTGATAAAATGTTTTATATTTTATTGTATTTTGGTGTTTTTTTTGTTTTTTTTTGCGACAAAACGTATGAGGCAACCCTATAGATCATTAACAATTGTGTTTATCATGAAATATGATATTATTTTGAAGAACAATATTTGGAGTATTTACCTATAAAGTTAATAAGCTTTAGAGTATATATAGCGTTTTCTTATTTTAGAATGAAACCTTTACAATTGCAGATTTGTAAATGTCTGCAGACGGGTTTCAATTAGAACATACCATAGTATAATCCTAGAAAAACATTTATAAAGCAATGAAAAGATAAAAGATCCTATTGTGAAAATATCGGTCACTAGATTTTGAAAGACGATTTAAATCTCAAAGACAAACCCAATTTCAGATAAGCAAAACAGACTACTTATATATCAGTTATAGAAATGAAGTCGATAATATGTACAGATATGTTGCCTACATGTAAATTGAAAGACTGTTTTCGGTCAAATGAAAGAGAGTACGACATGCAAAGTGAATTTTCGACCTGGGACAAAATATAAATTATCTTAATCACTTAAATTAGAAACTCAGATTCTAACAACGCAAAATCACATTACAAAACGAGACAATAGTACTTCTGTGCAATTCATTGGTTTGTGATTGTGTTTGCTTTGGAAACATTTATAAAACAGTCCTACAATCATTTCAAAAGTCTATTGACCTCAAATGGCACATGTTTAGGTTAAGATCTGAAATTAGAAGTTAAGAACATTTCGACGAAGTCACATCATAAAACGAACTTACAAAATAATCCTTGAACTTGACGGTAAGGAACTTGGAATTATCATTATTATTATCTGTATTTGGTTTATGATGAATTATTATAATTTAACAATAATTTAATCAGTAAAATTTCGACGATACTTACTCTTGCAATTTCTTTTCCTCGATTTTATTTCTAGATCACTTTGAATTTTTAAAAGGCTATGTTGATCAAATTTCGAATAGTATAAGAATTAAAATTTAAATTAAATGATTTGGATCATGGTTATTATTTTGAGACTAAATAAATATTAAAAACTTTTTAATCGTATTATCATACTTTTTGATTTAAAAAAAATGTGAAATTCTCTAAATTCTCTAAATTCTGTAGAATAAACACATGGTAGATGTACAAATTTGTTGAATTTTATTGAAATTATAAAATAAACTTAAAAGTCAAATGACTTCAATGTATAAACATAGTTTATATTAATTACTTGTCTTCATACAAACCGATGGTTTAGAACTAAAGGAAAAGGAATCTTTAAGGACAATGCATGAAACATCGAAATCCCAACATTTTGTTTTTATAAACATGTCTAAAATCCAGATTTTGATGAATCGTTTCTTATCAAAATTATCGCATTGAAATAAAAAAAAATAAAGATAGAAACAGACGGGATGAGTCAAACCAATTCGGCCGAGGAAAATTTAATTTCTATTAAAAGTACATTCAGTAGTCATAGGTAAAAGAAACGAATTTTATTTTAAATTATTTAAATAAATTTATATTATCACATTTATTTTAATTAATTTTCATTCAATGTTTATAATACATTTTCATGAAATCTTTGGACTGATATCTATATGTGTTCCTCTTTGTAGAAAAAGTGCGTCTGCTTGAACAAAAATTATCTTTTCTCAAATATATGAATTGAGCTTGAAGTATAAGGGTAAATTTAGAAATGAAAACGAAGACGAGAGACATATTATTATTATATCATTATTTGACATTAGTCGCTGTTATGAATTCAATTTTATTAAGTAAAATCTCCAAAGTCAAAACACTCTCAATTCATACATTATTCAGGAACTAGAAGTTCTACTATATATGGCTCTGGAATTTATGTCCCGCATCATTTCTGTGCATGTTTTTTTAAGTCTTGGAAAAGAAAGGTTGAAAAACGGTTATTAAAAAATTAATAATAATTATTTTTATTATTAAGAAGAGTTTGTAATTTTTAATTTTTTTAACAAAAAATAATTTATTATTCTCAAAAGCGAATTCTCACTGAATTTTAGCTGTCGAGCATTTTTAATATTTATAAAACATTTCGACTTTTAGTCTGATATTTTTTTATTTATGTTAATAACATCTTAAGTTGTCTATTTTTAAAATTTAATTTCAATATGCTCTTTAAACTGAAAATTATGTGAAATTCTCATTAACGTTTATGAAAATAGAATCAGAAATTAATTGAAATAATGTTTTTTAATATTAAATCAGTATAATATATTTATATAATCAATCATTTTATATCCAAAACCTGAATTTTTTAATAGAAATTTATGATTATATGAATTTCTAAATTAATACCAGAAAATAAGAACAAAACTGACAGATTGAAAGACTTAAATGAAAAATAATGTGTAAAAAATCTAAGATCGGATCATGATAAATGGCATTTATGTGGATAAAACTCCAAAAAAAACCGTCGAATGGCTAAGGGAATAATTTGTTTATATAAGATTCAAATTTCTGTTTAAAATAACTTTTATATTAATAAACAGAAAAATAATTTATAGATTAAAATATTTATTAAATTCGATAAATTTGAAAAAAAACTATAAATTATAATTTGGTTGATGCATAATTTATTTTAATGATCATAGACATTTATATCATTCTTACAAATAAACTGACAAGATTCTTTCATGAAAAATCTCAGATTTTACGATGGGCCTAACATGGATTGGTCCAGTATCTGATGCTCAAAGTTAATTTTTAGAGCACAAGACTCAATACTCGTTTGACTTGATTTCGAATGTTTTTAAGCATAAGTTCGTGGAAAATTATTAATGAATGTTAATGAAAGGTCGAGTTATTCTAAATTAACGACATAACTACGAAATATCAACTATAAATTATTAAAAATGTTGGGTATCAGTGACATCTGGTTATAGGAAGTTTGGGAAAGAACATTTTCAATTGAATTTTAGAGCTGGATTCTGCTAGGTAAAAAGTTTAATTTGTTTTATATAACAGACTTTTGAATAGATCGTATGGTTTGGTTGTAAAATATAATTATTGAAACGATTTTAGAACTGAAATATATATAGAGAGGTAGATATTGTATCAGCCCTTTTCTAGAATATGAAAGACTAAATGATGGATATTGACCCTATGTATTAATGAATGAAAATATTTTGTTAATCTTTGCTAAATTCTATATTTTTCTTTTATAAAACTTTTGGTTCTTGAAATATTTGTGTGATTTTTATTTGTTTTATTAAATAGTTTTCATTGATTTTTTTTCGATTTAGGTCAAATATTAATATATGTAATTATAAAATATTTAGAAAGTGTCTGTGTTACAAAAATGCAATATATACTTAAACGTTAATCCTTTTGTGTTCTCAATCAAGGAAAAATACAAGAAATTACACAAGAAAACCGAGTCAAAGATTGAAAAAAAATTAGTAAAGTATTCGAAACTGCTAAAAAATTTAAAATACACAGAAATGATAATTTATTATTTAAATTAAAAATCTGGAAAGAATATTTATTCGAAACTGATTCAAAAATGAAAGCAAATAACAATTAATTGGGGATCAATATTTGTTTATTGAGTAATTATTTTGATCCAGTGTTACATATCGAATAAATTGGTTATTATTAGATAAGAACTATCGATAATGTAAAACACTTCGTTTTGTAGGATGATTTATTGATCAGTGATTATAATTATCGATTGATTATTGATTTTTGGAAAGTTGAGAAATTCGAATATATTATTTAAATTAGAAATTCTATAAAAGATTTTGTATAAAATGCATAACTTAATTAATATTAAAAATAGCAATAGTAAAATCAATTTATCATAAATAAAACATATGGAATTTAAATATAACAGAATTTAAAAAAAAGAAAAATTTATAAAAAAGATATTTTAGTCTAAAGCATAATTATATAATTTTTTAATAATAATAAAATTATTTTTTTCATAATAACTAAAACATTTGATATTCGATATTTTTCGTATGATTTAATAATTGAAAATGTTGATATGGTTTACATAATATCAATACTTAATAATAATTGTGTATTATTAAGGTTATTTAATCAATTGTATTTCATCATTCATTACGTTAAATACGTTAGATTCTCCATTATTACTATAGATTTAATGAAATTATCGAAAATAGTACTCCAAACCACTTAAATTTGAATCAATTAATCATTCAATTCAATTCATTCATTCAATTAATCAAACAGTTAATTAATTAATTAATTATAATAACACGTTATGAATCTTGCACCCGTGAAACTAAGATTTTTTATGCTGAATAAAACATGGACAAGTAAACCTCTAACAACACAGAAGATAAATTATTTGAAATTTTCAGATAAAAAGATAAATTTTTATTTGAAAAAAAACAGGAAGAAAATATGACGAATGCAAATAACTGTTTGACAAATCTTTCTCTTTATGGTGTTATGAATATTGAATAGTTGGATGCGTTTAATTAAGCATGTTAATATTTAGTTAATTCTTCCTCTGATTTCTTTAAACTCATTATTTCTGTAAATTATTTTTTCTGTTTTTAATAATTTTTTTCATTTAACCTCCTCAGACCCAGTGCACATTGTAATGTACATAAATTTCAAACCTTCTCTCAAAGCCATTTGCGACTTCTTTACATTGGGAACCTTTTATACATCGTAGTGTACGCAATATTTATTCGTTTATTCTTGCCAGTGTCCCCATCTAGTGAGTAACATGTGTGTTATGCGCCATTGTTGCAAATTTTGAAAAATATTTAAAATAAAGTCACGTCTGAGGTGGTTAATATCAATTTGGAAATAATCGTTTTTATACAATTATATAAATAATATGACAGATAAGATCTGAACCCTCCAAAAGGAATTAAATATGAAAACAAATATCATAATTGTTCATTAATTTTAAACTTTCGTGTGTTAAATTCAACGTTTAATCTGAATTTTTGTTTTTTTAACTTGTTTCAGGTATTTCAACTCATGGTTTATGGTAATAACACAATTAGTTGAGGTTTTAGAAGAACGATGAAGAATCATTAAGAAATTATTAAAAAAAATAATTACTTCTCTTGAAATTAAATTTCAAAATCTTTAAGTCTCGATTTTTCTTTTGAAATGAACATTATTCTTATTCTAACCATGCAATAAAACAAAAGTTAACCAAAATAATATTAATATAGATTAATTATTATCTTTTAAAGTATTTTGATATTGTTTTAGATACCATTGGAAGTAGCAATAAAAACACAAATAGAATATTATAAATACTTTAAATATATTTCATATCAAAGTACTATGTTTGTAGTATATGTCAGGTACAGAAACTGCAGTAGTATATAGAAGTAGTTTAGTCAATTGTTTAGCTACACTTAAGAAGAAGATATACGGTTTTATGTCTAATTAATGCCGAATCTATATAGATTTCGTCATCCGATCCCAGTAAGATATCAGAAGGTACATAAATAGTTACCCTTTATTTTTAACACTATAATTATATTGAAGAATCTCTTAAGAATTGAAGTAAAAGATTGTCGTCTTATTGCTATTAATCCAGAATGAAACATCCAGAAATTATTTTAAGAAACAGTCTTCAAAGTATGTATATATATATATATATATATATATAT
>MQRK01132627.1:0-17053 GCA_001938485.1 Girardia tigrina | reverse complement strand
CTTGCAGTACCGTTAATAAATAAATCTGAAATGATTTCATTCAATTTCATTGTACTTATTTGACAAAAAATATTTTATTACTTGCTTTATATGAAATTCAGTTGCCTTTGTTTGTAAATAAAGAATTTACTGTTTAAAAATAATTTTTGTGGCCAACGTTTTGTCGATTAATGCAATTTTTTTAGTATGATGACTCTGTCGCTATTGTTGGCTTCAAGCTCTTCAATCACAACTTAGCAAAACGCTTGTGGAAAAATGCGGTTGAGCAACATACGTTCTTTAGAATGAAAGAACCACAAAATCAGAAGAAAAATCAAAAAATTATACTATCGGGAGCGTCGAGCTACGGATACACTGGCATGACCCTCCATCAATATCGTACCATGAATATCTCACGTAACAAACCTGTGAAATTTGAAAGAGCTGTTGAAAAACGGCGAACGATCGGATCCATGCCTGCCGGATTGGAGAAAGGTTAGTTGGATATTTTATGGGTAGTGTTAATGTCGGACCTTTATTCATAGCTGGTATGCAATACAGTAGCATGCACTCCCTCAACCGTATGCACCCCAGAGACATGCAATTGGGCAATGCCAAAAGTACTGATCATCTAAATGTCAAGCGGCCAGGATCCAATTTTGGAGCAAATCAAAACAAAGAGGTAATAATTGTATTCAGTGACCTATTTTGATATTTTCAACCATTACCCGATTGATACAAAACATAAATGTTTCAGCAGGAATACCTTCATTTTGTACATTACCTGTTTTTCTCTCGTCTTATATTCGAGAACAACCGGTAGGTTTTAATGAATGTCTATTAATCCGGTCGCAGATTTTGTGCATTCAGTAATTTAGATGAATTACTCTAGAAATACTCTTGTGTAGTTCAATCAATTGCTTACATTTCGATTAGGGTCTTCTGAAGATATTGTAACGATCATTTAGTCACTAGCTTTTAATTACTATTAGGTCGGTTACTGTCGTATCAGAGTAGCTTAAATTTAGAGATGTTTTTGAGATATACTGGCAAGAGATGGGTATAATAAACTTGATGGAATTTCGTACTGTCTTCAGTTTTTTTCCGGATTTATCCAAGGAATCTAAACCTGCTATCATTTCTGGGTCTTTGACCATGTGAAGGACAGGCACACTCTTAAAATTTTTGAAACAGTTAATTTTTATAAAGAATTTATAAAATAAGGAAATATTTAAAATAAAAAGTTTTCTAAGCAATTATAATTAAAAAATATATCTTAATTAATTTTAAAAGTTATTTTCGGAAATAATCAAATTTTAATTGTAGAGTAAAAACTTAAAATGAAATTAATTGGAAATAAGGGATTTTTAAATAATTGATTTAAAAGAAATATAAAAAGACAAGGATAATTTTGTTTGTATTAATTTTAAAAGTTATTCTAAAAAAAATAAAATAATGGACTTTGTTACCAGAGATATAAAGTAAAAAAATCAGATAATTTTAAATTTTAAAGTCAGTTTGAAATTCTGCAAATTAAAGATTTAACAAATACTTAATTCTAAACAGTTTTCGTAAAAAAATAAAAATTAAATTTTTATCATTAATGTATCGTAATAATAATAAAAATTTGAATACTGTAAATTATTTTTTTGTATTTAAAATTTGTATTGTATTTAAAATAATTTTAGGTAAAAAATACTTTTAAATTAAATTTTTAACATTAAACTAATTCTAAAATAATAAAAATCATTTTTATTAATTTAGTAAAAATATGACTACAATAAATTTTGTTGGTTTTTAAGTTGCATAAAATAGTGATATGTATATTTTCAAAATAAAGAGAATAAAAAAATTTCAATTTTAAAATAACTTATCAGTATTTATAATTCCATATTTTTATATAAAAATCTGGTCAAAAAGAAAACGAAGAAAAGTTCCTCGACGAAAAATTGTTTGAATAATTTTTATTTGTGTTAAAAATAAAATTTGGTGTTAATGAATTATAATTTTGATCAAGAACCCAACAGACCACATAAAAGTCTTGTAACTTTTGTGTTCCCTCAATAGCCACATTCAATTGAACGATTCCGTAATTGATCAGTTCTGAATCATTTGCACAATGGCTACATATTTTCGTTTCTCTAATTTTAATATATTTCATATTTTCAATTATCTCTGCTTTAATTGCATTTACTCTGGCTCCGGTGTCCAACAGGCAATGAACTTTCCTATCTTTCACGTAAAAATCCTCCTTTTTTGAACGTCCTTTCATTTCTTTATAATTTATCTTAAACTTTGATAGCTTCTATATTTCCGTTTTACCATTTAGTTTCTTGTCATCTTGAGTTGTCATACTATTACACTGTTCTCGATTTCCAATATCTTCACATTCAAGTTCGCAAATCTCTCCAGTTAGTCGCAAATACAATATTCTGTTCTATCATTCCATCTTATTGTTCAACTGATTCATTTCCCTCACCTTATCAAATGCTGCATCCTACAAAACCAATATAGAGAAGAGCACTCCTGGTCAATGAACGCTGACCATTCCCTCGAATAGTGTCCCTAAATTGTCAGGTATTTCGCACAATGCAGTCGATTAATGGGGACAGAATGAAAACAATTTGATAGCAGAAATAGTTACACAATTCGCTTCTTTTCCTTTTCTTATTCTTAATTTCCCTTTCTTTCTATCAACAATCGCCTTTTCAAATCAGTCCATCCTTGACCTTTACATGTTTGGCAACTTCCATCCACTTAATTCACTAGTACTAATAATTTAATGTTCGATCATATCAAAATGTTGTAAATCTAATTTAGAAAATTGTTATTCCCCAGAGAGGTTTATTTCATCGCATGGTCTGTCGCACCTCCGATGATTCTCTAATACATATGCTCCTTTCCCTAAACAATCTAAGGTCCATTCAGGTAAATAAGCTCTGTTCTGAAGTAGTGCTAATAGTGCTTATTCCGCAGGTATTTATTCCTGAAGCTCGTGCATATCGTTGCAAATAGTTAGTGTAGAAGAACCCATGTATTATGCCAAAAGTTTCTGTCACCCAAATGCGACATTAGGAATTGACCTAGCCTAATTCACATGACAGGGGGAATGAAGCAGTTTGCCATCAAGGAACTGAAACTTGTAAACTGCGGTACCGGGCAGTGTTGATGAACATGGGAGCACTTCCCTGTGGAGCAACAGGGAAGAGTGATTGATGAGCATGGACCCAGTCAGTGAGATTCGTTCTCTCTATAGTAACAAACAAGTAACTTCTTTGGTCTTACACTACCTGAATAAATAATGCACAGTTGCATTTCACACATCGCCGACCGACGAAGACATTGGATATTCTCTCGATCTGTCGAATAAACGAGTCAGTTGTCATGTGTACTCTTCATTGTTGAAGGTTATTTAATGATCGATTTTATCGCGGTTTCAATCTCTAACGACTCCAGAGATTACATGAAGGTCTTCCTGGTCGAATCATATTCTGACACAAGGGCAAATAAGCATCACACTAGGATAGACGCAGTGCACGAATAATCATTGTGAGTCTTGGCGTAAGTCAAATATCAACCTGTATGAACAGGGAGATGTACAAGTGCCAACAGAGCCTCGGCGACAATAACTGGCTACCCTCAACTGTTTAGAAGTATTCTAGACTCAAATATCTGTTTAGGAATGGTCCTAGAAAAATAAATTATGAGAAAAAGCGTGGCACAGCAAATTATTAATAATGTAAATTAGTAAAAATGTGTTATATTTATAATCACTACATGAACTAAACGATTGAAAATGAGTTAGAAAAAATCGATTATACATATATATATATATATATATATATTATGGTAAAGTACATTAAGAGATTAAAATGTACGGAATATATTGTTAGTACTACCAAATATAATGAAATGTGCTGACAATTGCAGTACTGCACCGCTAGATTGAGTCTGTTAGATATCAGTTGTTGTTTGCTCTGACAGTGATAGACTATAGTGGCATATAGGATGGACGGGGTCGACGTGACGCTCTCAGTTGAGGCCTCATCCTCTGGGTCCCCTTCGCTGGACCCAGAGACTGAGCGTCCACCTGATCAATCGATAGCAGAGTGCAACTGTGACAGTGTTGTGTCAGATGACATCGATGCCTCAAGACAGTGTTTGACAATAGCGATAGTGAGTCAGTAATCGATGGTCGACCGGTGCAACCTGTGCTCACACCGACTAGATCAGTGAGCACCACAACTCACCACGACACAATGATGTTAACATTGTTCTCATCAGAATCTATTCAGCTGCACTAATCGATTGATCAATGAGAATGCTCTCACATTTATCCATTGATAATTAATTTAATCTATGTATATTTTTAATCTAATTATTAATTTATTTATTTTTGTGATTAAATCTTACTAACAAGAACCAAAAGAAATAATCTATGGACGTATTGGAATAGAATGAAGTCGCTATTGACAAATACAGCTGTTGTATCTCTCATTTACATTCTGAATACATTAATTAATTTGAACATTTCAATGTCGTTTCACTTTGAACAGAAGCATGAATATTCATCTTATTATATACATGTTATCGTTTGCATATTATTTAAGGGTTCAGTCAGTAATATCAGCAGTCGCCAACAGCCTCAAAACAAATATCCTGCCTATGCTTCTGCAATTCTCTACAGAGACGATGACCGGCATATGTCGTTCCAGAGCGGTGACAGTCTTAATGCCGCAGGCTCATATGCTGCTCGCAATGATGACCAAATGTCATTGCCTCCCATGCCACAAATATCACAATCAGAATATGCTAGACCATATAAGAAAAATACATCTAAAACAAATCGCCCCAGTGATGTTTTGTCAGATGATGGTATTACTTCATTGTCAATGAAAAAGCAACTTAAGTCTCGTCCAAACGACGATCTTTCCGACGAAGAAATTAACCAACAACCGATATACTCTAAGCCTTTTAAGAAACAGAATTCAAAAACAGCCCGCCAGAATGATGCTTCATTGAATATTAATGTGGAATCACCAGAATTGCCGAAAGTAAGTAATAGGCAGTATCCAAAGGCATCGCAACAGAATGACATTCTTTCAAATGACGGTATAAATTCACCTCCTGAAAATCCTAAAATCAAGAGACATAGTTCTAAAACACCGCGTCAAAACGATGTTCTCTCCGACGACGGCTTCAATTCACCACTAGAACATAGTAAAACACCCAAGATCAATGTTAAAATGTCCTATCCTAATGATGAATTGTCTGATGATAATATAAGAACAAAACCGGAGCAATCCAAGCCTGTAAAAAAACACAGTTCTCGAAGTCGTCCTTCGGCTGATCCAAGCGCCAATTATGACATCAATGTACAGCCAGAAATAACGAAGCCTGTTAAAAAGAAAAGCTCAAAAGTATCTCGACCTGAGGAGTATTTGTCTGATGAAGGTAATAATAACATTATCTATTATTCAATATTAATTTTATAATTTGGTGGTTAATATTAGATCTAATCATTATCTTTGTTGATAACTTAAAGGTGGTGTTATGTGAACGCATAAGTCCTAACAAATATTTCAATAAATCATTGACTAAAATTACAATTGCTGATAACTGTTGGATAGAAATATGCCATTATTAACCTTATTGTGGACCTTCGGTAGAGTTCTTTGTGAAGAGTCACTTAAGTCATGGAGGTAACTAAGACTACTACTAACAGTATCTGGAAGGAACATAGTTTCTGCAAACATTTTTCGAGTTCTTTTATTTTTGAAGAATGTAAAATTGGTGAAGGGAAATTTGATAGAGTAATGTAAATTTTGTTTCAGAAGAAAGGACATGACAAGAAAGACTGGATTTCAGTTTTGTCACCTTATTTGCCTTTTGGCAACTATCTTTACTGAATTTACAGATTGGGCGGATAAATGCTATTTTTTATACATACAATAATTATGTATTTATGATTTTGTCCAACAAAAGTTGATAAATTAAATGATTATGTTAAAATCAATAAAATACGTGGTTCGTTCAATAAGTACCCGACCTAAGGTAAAAAAATGTAATGTAATTTTAGTTTTTGGTGTGAATAAATAAATTTTAATTTTTTAAGTTTTAATTTCAGTAACTTTTTTTATTTTATCAAACGTATTAAAATCTTTATTGAGATATTTTAAATTTTCGTCAGAGCGGGGATTTCAGTCATCAAATATCACAGCGTTATCAAATTCTTTGTGTTGCAGAATAAGACGTTCAGAGAAATCTACGATCTTTTTAGTTAACTTACCTCCATCACTGACAACTGTTAAATATTGGACAAAGAGTTTAAAGCACCTCCGTTTTCGATCAGGATAAATAAGATCGGCCACAATAAATTTTTGACACAATTGATGAAAAGTTGGAGAATCTGATCCAAGAAGAACGTCCAACATCATTTTCGTACAGCCCATACTAAAATGAAATCCATGGGTATCAGAAGACTATGCTCCAGATTCGCACCTCGCTTCTTGGCTGGTTAAATGATGCGAAACCACTTGGAGTGCATTCAGAAAAATTTGAACCAGTTAAAGCAGCATGGTGAGACTTTCCTGGTAAATTTAATTACGGAAGATGATACCCCACTCGATATATATTTCTCGGAAACAAAGCGTGAGTCAAAAGAGTTGAAATTGTCTGGAGAGAAGTCATCTTTGAAGATGTAAACGGAGAAAATATCATGGACGAGAGTATATGCTTTCCATTTTCTGGGATCATAAAGGTTTTATTCGCAAGGATTTCGCGGATAAATGCATCATCGTCAATGCTATGTATAACAGCTAACTCACGGAAACCACCAGAAAGAATAGATGGAAGTAGAAGAACACGCCACTATGGCTTCTCCACGAAAAGTACACACAACGGGTATATTTCAGTTCACAATTGAAGATGCTTGATTAGTGCTTGTGGATCATCCATCGTAAATCCCAGATTTCGCACAGAGCTGTTTTGACATCTTCAGATACCTAAAAAAGATCCAAAGACGATTTGAAAGTTTCCGTGGACGATTTTTCGCCGAATGCCTCCAAGATTTTTATAAAATGTCATTTTCTGAGTTGTTTATTCGTTGGTGGAAGTGTGTGAAGTGAAATAGACATTTTGTTGAAAAGTGATGCCTACATACGTTAAGCTTATTATGTAATAAAATGACTCTTTTTGTGATTCGTGTTCTTTGTCAGACCGGGTACTTATTGAAAGCACCACGTATTAAGAAAATTGCTTTTCAAAAAATAATTAACTGTTAATGCCGATACAAAAGAAATGCAATTTAATTGTCTGTAAAAGTAATGTATAAAAACCTGATAAAGACTTCATCAAAAACGCTCTTCAGATATGTAATCTGTTGGCCAAGGATCGCATTATTAAGTGGAAAAGAGATTTTACGATAATTTAACATTTTACAGATGAGTAAGAAATAAAGAAAAGAAGTCCCATCTTTCCCTTCTCACATCTTCAAAAATCTTGGACAAGTTCTAAAAAGGACCGACTGCAACTCATATATATGGCAGAAATGCATTCAGCACTGTTCTGCTTCTCAGTTGTTCTTGCTTGTGTCAGTAATAATTGATTATTGTCATCAATTGTTTTCAAATTTTGTTTGCATTGCTCATTAATAATAAGTTATGAAAAGATTTTTTACTAACAACTGTCTATATGCCACATCAAACATTTGTGAATTAAATAAGAATATTTATTTGAAAATTATTTGTTTATAACTTAATATTTGCAGATGTTGTTAATCCGATTCCTTCAAACAAAGGAAAATTTGATCTAAAAGTTGGAGGAAATTTAAGTTTACCAGATCCTCCAATAGATACTTCTCAATCTGAGGATTTGGATTCGTTTCCAAGGGTAAAGAAGCGAACACAAAACAAACAACCAACTTCATCTACTGTGCAAAATCAAAATCGTCCTCAGCCTCCAAATCATTTTAGAACACCTCCTCCACCTCCTCCTCCTCCGGAAATGATTCCTCAAGCAAGATCCAATACAAGTAGCGAGCGATCCTCCCCAATGGAGCATCATTTACCACCACCGCCTCCACCTATAGTTGAGTTTCCGCAAGTATCGAAACCAAAACCTCCTCCTGTTAAGCCAAAACCAGCACTAAAACCCAAGCCCAATGTTGGGGTCAAAGGTCAACTGAATTTGAAGGTAATCTATTAATTAAAAGTTAATTTTATTCTGTTAAATTGATAGTCTCGACATTATGACATTAAATTAAGATCTTAAATGTGATAAACCAATGTAATAGATAATTAAATAATTTCAACGAAGTGGAAGAGAGGCTCGTTTGAACATTAATTGATGGATTAAGTGATATTATCAATTATGCCTCACAAAAGACCATCTCCCAATATTTTTTAAAGTACTGCACAGAATTTTAAAATCGGTTATCGCCACATCCATTTGTCCAGCCATATTGCTACCCTTACCCAATCGTCTGTGCTCCTCTATCCGCTTACAGAGAGGACGAGAAGTTTTATTAATGTAGGATTTGTTAAATGAAATCGAATGTGAATTGAATTTAGCAAAAAACGGTACATAACGTAACAATCCTTGGGAATTTATCGTAGTTTTTGTATTTAAAATTTAATGACGACGATACTTTTGTCGAATAATACATTTTTGTTCTGTACTTCACACAAGTTATCTTTACAAACTTACTAAATAAACAAATTCTAAACAATCAGCCACAAACGAAATGCATAAAGAGAGTAAAAAGTTTCGTCTGAGAGTTTGATTATTGTTTTGTTGAAAATAGTAACTGTTAGGAATTTGGTAATCTCATAAATTTTTTGAATTTAAAAAAAACTGTACATATTTTAAAAGGATAATTCATTAAATTTTATAATTGTACGATTTAAAATATTGCATTCAAATTATTGTTGGAAATATTTTACATAAACTAATAATTAAATAAGTGAATATTATTTAAAAAGAAATTTTAAAATAATAAATTATTTAATTTATAAATTATTTAATAATAAAATAAAATAGAATAGTTTAAATATATACACAACATTAAAAAAATTAACTTTTAATTATAAAATTTAAAAAATAAGAAAGCGTGAAAATTAATTTGTATACACAATCTATTTTTAATAATTGAAATTTATATCGATATTTGTATTTGGCAATTTTTACATCTGGTTTGTGCAAAAATAGGAAAACATCGCTCGTCATACATTTACTTGAAAAATAGCTAATTGTTATTGTATTAAATATTCGTGCCATGAACTCTATCGTTGATCATCAACCCCACAGTAACTATTATTATACCTCTGTTCCGTGTGTCAAGTACAAAATGATAAAGAAAAAACTTTCGTTTTCTCGAATGCCAATGGATAGATCTCTCAAATACTTGTGCTCATGAGAACCGGATATCGGTCACAATTTGTTCCTGCTTAAGTTTTGAAATTAAACAAGTTAACATTAAATAAATTTTTGATCAACTGTTTTGAATCTCAATTCAGGCCTCGTTTAGAGATATCATCAAATATAAAAAGTCTAAAAACCATAAAATCTAAAGATCATAACTAGTAGTAGATCTAGTAGTAGACCAAATGCATAAATTTTGAAAATCTCTTATTCCAATCTCCCCTCGATATATTGTCCTATGTTCATCAATATTACAACCAGCACATCCATGATCATCTCTAAACATGCGTCCATAAATGAAGGGTGTTTGTAAAAACGACTCGTAGAAAGGGGTGAGTACGGTGGTGCTTGCATATTGATTTTGAAACATTATTTCTCCGGTGAATTCATTATTCTCTCATTCAGGCAAACGTGCGTCTCAATGATGAGGATATGCTTTAATTGGAGGGGCATTCGACGAGTCTGATGTTTGGTTTATTTGGAAATTGATTTTTACACTTGTTTCTTATCCATTATTAACTATACAATTATGTCTGACTTGCTCGATGACAGTTGTGTGAGGTGTTCGAGAGTCGCTCCCGCGAGAAGGAACGCGCGGCCTCTTATCAATGTTAATGGCATATCATTCTTTCTAGAACATTTATCATTCCATTGTTTTATCATTTCAATTTTTGACCGAAAGATGGTTATATATGAATTCGATATTATTGTTTGTATTAAAAATAAAAGATGTTTTAGATGTATTATTCTAATTATTATTTTCGACAGATCCATCGGGGCTCGCAAGTGTATTGTGTCCCCTGTGAGAGACCAAGACCTGTTCTTGAATCAGATTACAGTCGCTTCGATATCATTCAATGATCCCCGAATGAACTTGGCACATTAAAGTATTGTAAAAACGAATGTCAAAAAACTGAAAATATATACTCGTTTGATCAAAGATAAACCACTCCAAAAAAATTCAGGAAAATCTAATCTCGATATTAAATCTTTTAATATCACTAAAAATTATTTTAAATAATATAGGACACCGTAACTAATATTATTAATATAAGTAGTCAATGGCCGCAGCTGGGTACGCCGGATCTCGTCCGATCTCCGAAGTTAGCAACCAACGGCCACGTTAGTACTTAAATGGATGACCGATAGGGGAATCGCAGGTCGATTGACTACAGGTCAGGTCAGACAATCTATCCAAAAACAAAACCTAGCAAAGGGCGGATGAGCTCCTTAGAACCAACGGCCATCCATATCTGGAGAGGAGATAAGCGCCACCACGTTCCTTGCCTACTGCGACACAAAAAATATGCAAACCCAAGCCATAATGCTTGTGCATAATTGAGTGCACCCACGGCCCAACGGCTATGATACCATAAAAAAAACTAATATTCTACCTTCATAAAATTATGCTGTTTTCTAGCCGAAGCCTTGGTGAACCTTGTTTCTTTAGATTTTTCTTCAAATTCATCTGTTTGCTGCATTTATTCTTCATTTTAGTTTTATCAAACATTTTTGTACTTCTCCCTGACTCACAGAACAACTCCAATTAAATTAACATTGACATTCGTGCCAAAGATAAATTTCTCAAAGTTTTGGTAAGTTAAAACTTGGCTTCCAGATAAAACTTTGTGTGTCATAAATGCTTTAACTGTCTGTTGAGTCCTCAGTCAGAACACTGTGGATAACCGAGTACGCTTGAATATCATCGATCAAAGAATACGATCCCGAAATCGACGGTAAAAAAACAACCTTTGATTTCTTTCATTAAATTACGAATTTTCGAAATCAAAATCGACGTTCCCCATCAATAATCCAAAAGTTTAACATTGTTGATATTTCCATTCATCTCGATCAGGAAACATGGATCACAAATTACAATTATAATTCAGATATAAGGAAGAAGAACGAATAAAGGTCAGCGTGTATTATTATAAAAAGAATTTCACACTTCTTTGCACAATAAAAATTAAACAAAAAAACAGTTTTAAAACAAAGTTGTTTTTTTGTATAAACAAAAATATGGAACGCTTCACGATTTTGCGTGTCATCCTTGCGCAGGGGCCATGCTAATCTTCTTGGTCTATGGGCATTTCGGACCCGGTTGTTACTAGTCACATCCGCTCCATGTATCGGCCCGAAGGCGTCATTTACACGAGCCTATACATCATTATAGTAATTATAATTAATATGTACATTTTTAATATAAAATTTAATTTAACGATTTAAATTTGTATTTTTTACAATTCATAAAGTGAACTCTACACTGTTTTTATTAATTTATATATGTCAAGTCTACCTAAATTTAACAAACTTCTTGACTTTTTGGAACTGACCTCGATAAAAATAATTGTACACTTCAAAAATATTTCTAATTTTTTTCAAACTTAATGGCTTAATATCGCCTTTACTTCATTAGCTTCAATACTTCTTGGATCTAAAATGTCATAGAAACTTAGTTTCTTGTCGAACTCTTTCACTTTGGCAAACCGCTCACAGACATCACTATTTTTTTCAAAATTTTACCAAAATCTAATTGCCGATTCTGGAGGGAAAGACTTAATAGAATGACATTCTCTGGTTTAATTCTTAATCTGAAATTTTCTATCATCTGGAAACATTATCGAAATTTTAAAAATGATCCTCAAATTTATCGAAAAAATCCAAATATCACCTAAATAAATTTTTGCTTCCTTCTATATTATTTCCTCAAGAACCGTTGCCACTAAATTTTGGGGGTGTCATCAGAACCATTCTCATTTCTAACGGCTAAGAAAAGAAGCAAAACTTATCAGTTACCGTTTAGAATGTTGTCTTTTCTTGTTTATTCTTCATCCATTTTTTCTTAAAATTGCACATTTCAGAATTCAAAAAATACTGATTTCCGGCTGTTTTCAGATTGCCACAGAGACTTGCGTAGGTAGCAGAGTTATGTTCAGGGACACAACTTTTCCGCGGTATTTTTTGTGGAATCCGCGGTAGATTTTCCGCGGTTTTCCGTGGTTAGTATGTATATATTCTGTTTATTTCATTTTGGTGCATAAATACACACTGTCCATGGAATCATTTTATCTATATAATTATTTTCATCAATATTGTTAAGTATCTTAAATAAAATTTTATCTATGAATATAAACATTCACACATATTACAATAAAGAAAATCTCATATGACTAATATAGTTGTATATGTTTTTCATAAAAAGGCATAATTTTCTACATCAAACCTTATTTAAATACAGTGGCAAAAGACTTGCGGTGTTGTCCGGATTTAATCACAGTGTGAGAAATATAAACACTTGGTTGAAAGCAAGTGAATAAAATATTTGAAAAAAGTCGTCATTCCAAAACCTCTTTCAATATTTTTACGCTTTTCTATCTCCTTCCATATACGATAACATTTTATTGGGGAGGCAATGTAGATCATATAATCGGGTAGGTTGGATATTTTGGATATTTTACCCATTTTTTATGGTTCTAAAGTTAAATATGAATAGATTTTCTCGATAACACTAAATTATTTGTTGAGTTAGGTGACTGGAAGTTTTAAAATTCATTATCGTTTTGATTGTTATTGTCCAAGTTTAAACGTTATTAAATAAATTTAGCATTTTTAATAGTTTAAATTATTTTTTTCTTAAAATTCTGCTGTCGAAAAATTTTTTACCATGTTTTCTTGAAAGGATTTTAAAATAAACGCAGTTAGACGACAAATCACAATTTAAATAAACTCGAAATTGAAAGATTTTTAAGTGTTAGTGAAATGTTATGCACAGCAAATCTACTTTCAAATAGAAATATAACAAGTGGAGGGAAATTTTATGCATAAAAATATGAAATTTTTTAAAATATTTCGTGACATGGGAGTAAATGTTTTAAAAAATTTCATGAATGGAGGGAAATTTTATACCACACCGGCTCAGTTTTTGAAATATTTTAATTCATTTTTGTTTGACTTATGTTAATTAGGGAATTCAATCCCGGTCGTTTTTACAATCCCGGGATCTCAAAACAAGTTTTCCTTAAATTTTGGGATTGATTTTTAGAAAATTATAAAATGAACGTGATACATTTATTTTCAAAATGTGTAAAACTTTGTTCCACGGATTACATACAACATTTGTCATTCAATATCGTCAATTTTTATATCAATATCGTCAGATATATATTTTTCCCATGACGAAACGAACATTAACAAATGAAGAAAGGCAGAGAATAATAAACGCCTTTTTAAAGGGAAGAAGTTCCAGTGAACTTAGTGAGGTTTTTAGTATACCTCGTACAACTATAAACAATGTAATTAAACTGTACCTTGAGAAAGGACAAATAGTTTGTAATCCACGTGGTGGTGCAAGAAGAGCTGTTCTTTCAGCTGAAAACAAAGCGTTGATCCAATCTTGGATTGACGAAGATTGTGACATCACGCTTAAATCCATACTGCAAAGATGCCAATCAGAACTAAATATTAATATTTCTATTGCCTCATTACATGGAGCAATAAATAATTTTAATTATTCTTTCAAGCGAACTAGCCTTGTTCCTGAAAAAAGAAACGATCCTGATATTATTCTTCGACGAAAGATATATGTAATTGACTTAAATCGGTTAACTCGCCATATAAAAATAAACTACAAGTACAAGTAATTTTTCATTGATGAAGCTGGGTTTAATGTCAGTATGAGAACTTTTGGAGGCAGGTCAATGCGTGGTACTCGTGCAGTGCATGTAGTGCCTGGAATTTGATCCAGAAACATTTCATTATGTGCAGCAAAGTCTTCTGAAGGTTTAGTAAAATATAAAACTCAAACTGTCGCATACTACACTTCTTATCTTTCTACTTTTGTGGAAGAGCTTTTAATCGATTAAACACAACAGGAAGTTAAAAATATTGTGTTGAATATGGATAATGTTCCATTTCATAAACCATCTATTATAAAAAATTTATTTGATAGTTTTGATGCAAAGAATTTATATTTACCCGCATATTCTCCATTTTTAAACCAAATTGATAATCTTTTTGCAAAATGTAAACAATGTGTCAGAACTATGCGATCAAACACTGAACAAGAATTGTTAACAAATATAAATGATGCAGCTCAGTCGATTGATCAGGAAGAATGTTCAGGGTATAACAGAAACATGTTTAGTTTTACTGAAGATTGTTTACAAGGAAATCCAATTTATGAAGGTTAATAAAATATTTTCTTGAATATTTTCTTCTTTATTTATGTTTTGGTTTTTAATTATTTACTTATTAACTTTGCATTATTTATTGTTATGGTAAAATATATATCTGACGATATTGATTGAAAAATTGACGATATAGAATGAAAAATGTTGTATTTAATACGACTTCAGTCATCCACACGTTGAAAATAAAATCTCAATAAGGTGAGTGTAGTGACGACAAGACTGAATACAAAACGAATCACGATACAATTTATTACGAACACTGTTCTGTCAAATCAGTTCAGTTGCTCTTCAAACTTTCTCCAACTTTTCACTTTTTTAAATTACGCGCTTTGTTCATCAATTAAAACACTGAACAATTATCTAAAAATAAATTAATTATACAACAGTGAGTTTACTAAGAGTATTATCACAAAGTCTGAAACGAAGCCTTGTCATAAAAAGACCACTGACAGAGAAGGCTTGCTCTGCATGAATTGTTGCAGGTGGAATGGTCATTATTGAGTTCTTGGTCAAGAATTCATTAAAACTCCAAACTTTATTTCTATCACATTTAACAATTATTAAAACAATTTTTGTTGAGGAACTTTTATTTTGTTTCTTTCGACCAGATATACATTAAAATACTGAATTATAAATACTGATAAGTTATTTATTAATAACGTTATTTTTAAAAATTGAATTTATTATTTTTTTTCACTTAAATTAATTTTACACATTTATATTCAATATTTTATAAAAATTTAGTTTAAAATAAATTTCAAAATCTACAGAATTTAACTATAAATAATTATCAAAGTTATTCACATTTAAAAAATCAATTATTTAACAAATAAATTCGCCAGTCTAATTCGTCAGTACCAAGATAAATTTTTAGACTTAGGATTTACATGTTGTGGGAACAAACTTTACCCAAAATTTAAATGCGTTGTATGTGGAGAAGTGTTGTCAAATGAAGCAATGAATCCCAGTAAATTAAAAAGACTCATTTCTACGACACATAAATCTTTGATAAATATTTTAAATATTTGTTGAAGTCCCAAAAACAACAAAGTAAAATGTTTATTAAGAAAGTAACTATAAGTGACAAAGTTCAAGAAGCCAATTACAGTCAACCCTCTGTAATTTGCCAATCTCCGGGATTCGAAAAAAGGGGTAAATTTAGGAGGGTGGTAAATTATATTATAAAATTAGTAAATTATTATCTACATGGTAGATAATCATTTAAGTTTTTTATGTTTGTAGGATACACAGTGTGATTTCATTATAAAAACATAATCTGATTCAAATGAAATTTATTTTCCACCATAAGTAATATACATGAGTATCAAACATTATGTTGAGTTTTAAAAATTTTTGTTTATAATTTTACAAAGCACAGAATTTTAACAATTTTTTGGGAAACTTTAGAGCAAAGAGTTAATTCTTTTTTGCTTTTGAAAGAAAAAGCATGGAAATGATATTTGTCGAACTGAGCTCTATTTATAATAAGGAGATCCATGGCTGTTTTTTTAATCGTATTGGTTTGAAATCGTATTCACTAACATTCGAATTGTGAACATATTGTTCAACTATAGATTTTCACTCTGCGTTTTATCAGATAATATGAGACTTTCATTTTTATTACTATGAGAATAAATTGTTTTAGAACATTTTTGACCAATAATGAAAAATCAAATTCCGCTTTTTTAAATTTTACTAAGATAAAGCTCGTCATTATTTGTTAAAACTAATTGTTAATAAGTTGATGTTGTAGAAAAATAAGTGAATTTATTTTAAAACATTCCTTTTTAAAATAAGATTAATGTTTTTTCTATTTTGTTTATGTTTCTTTTTTGCAAACCCATAAATATAATCCTAAATAAATAGAAATTATTCTAAACAAATTTAAAATAGTTTTCTCAGGGGTGTTTGTACCAACGGGGAATAGTAATCGTAATATCTTTATATATCATTTTTAAATTTCATAAAATAGATATCGTTATCTAAATGCGTTTTTCTGTATGTTTTTTTGGGTGTTTGTTCTCTTTAGTTGTCAAGATTCTCAAAAAATGGAATAGACAAGATACAACATTTTAATTAATTTTAATGAATATTTTTATTAATGAACCAAAATGACAAAAGAAAGGGTAAACTAAAAGGAAAACTCTGATGGATAAAAATAATATTGAACGAATACTATCTTCATTTCCCAACGCCAATAGAAATAATCAATATAATAATTCATACACTGAGAATATGAAAGAATTGAGACTGACTGTAATAATTAAAAATAAGATTATCACCTGTCGAAGACGGTCAAAAGAATACAAGTTCAAATATCCTGTGACATCCTAATTTGCTCCTAATCTTATAGATTAAATTATTGAACTTAACCATTGGTTTTATTAAAGTTGATTTCAGTAATTGACTCTAGTTTCTTTTTATTTTGTGATTGAAATTGATTTTATTCATTTTTATACAATATA
>MQRK01132617.1:0-11563 GCA_001938485.1 Girardia tigrina | reverse complement strand
AAAAATACGAAATTAATTAGTTGTACACCCAATAGTATAAAGTTTTCATTAAGTTTTAAAAATTTTAATTTATTTTATTCAATATTCAAATAAATTGAATGTTGGAGAAACTACCATAAAGGATAGTTGATCTATTTATTGAAAGCATTCAAGAGTAAAAAACTTGAGATTTCGTTTTATTTTGCGTTAAAAAAATCATATTTTTAAAATAATATATTACTCCAAATAATAATACTTTTTAATAATCTAACATATCCGTAAGCATAACTGAATGATGCACGTGTTTAAATCCCCCAAATTATTAGTCTGTTTATCCGATTTTATCATTACGTTTACTGATGAAAAAAAACATAACATCTTAAAAAACGAAGGCTATACATATATGTGTAATGGATAACAGTTTTGTGAAAAATTTTATAAAAAACAAATTTTTTTAGCACTTTTCGATAACAAAAGGAAAATGTAATGGGGGTCAGAGCTTTGTGATGAAATGTGATGAGGGGAGAGGGTTAGAAATCTGCTAAAATCCAGTGACGTCATTTATGGACAGCCCCAGAATGATAATATTAAGCATAAAAATATTAATATACATTATTTATCCTTACAATCAATCTGATAAAATCATTGATAATTTAAAATCTTCTATCAATGAATTATATGATAAGGTTGATCAATTTATATTATGAATCACAGCTTAATAAACGTAAAATGTAAGCTGCAATTTGATTATAATGTATACGTCGTTTGCCTAATCAGTTTGACAGAATCACTCAAAATTGCTTATGAACAAGTAGATTTGATTTCCATGAAGGTAAGAAAGATGTTTTTAAAGTTTATAAAATAGCACGAAATTAATTGTGTTGAAGAGTTGGAAAACCATGAAACTCTATAATTATGGATGGATTGGAAACATATATTTGTGATTTTTCTATCGAAACGTCATCCGTAAGTGACGATGGATTGAATGATTGTATTGAGACATTGAAGTCGATTGAAAACGATTATTACAAATTTGGAATCGAAAGTAAAAAATAACTTTATACGAATATACGATGATTTCACCCAACCGAGATCAAAAATGATGAATTTGAGATTCTTCATGAGTGTAGTTAGTTTAAAATGCTGGGCGAAGCAATTAAATAATGTATATAGATCTAAAACACTCCCATCAGTTGGTCGAAGTTGAGTTGAAAAGTTTGAAAGATGTTGTGAACAATCTACAGGTTTGGCTCAAAAGTTTCTGCCGAAATTTCAATAACAAATGAATGTCAACAAAGTATTTAATCATCAACGTCACATAGGTTTTGAAAATATTCACCATCATGCTCAATGCATCGTTGCAACCTTCCTGGTATCTTGTTGATGCCATCCTAGAAGAATTGCTGCGGTTTTGAGTCAGCCCATTTTTGAATATCGTGTATTACAGCAGATGATATGTTTTTAAATCCTGTTTTATCTTGAGTATTCGAAAATTATTATTGAACTTCATACCCAAGAGCATCAACAGGAAAATTATTGAATATGAACATTAATATAATCAGAATCTTATGGGTTTAAACTTTTTAATGATCTTATTTAATATATTTTTATAGTTGTTATTCATCAACTCATTTTTCGCCATGATTCTCAATTGGGAACAAAACTTTTTTTGAATTTTCATTGATTCTCTATTTGAATCTTGTGAATATGTTTGTTTTACAGCGTATCAGAAAAAATGTATTTATATAAATTGTTTACGTGGTTGTTATAGTTGTAGTTTCATTTATTATCTATTAGGAAATATATTAGTAGAACCATTTCTCATGCAAGTAAAAATGGTAAAAAAAGGTGAATGAGTTAGTTTTAAAATGATTATACATATTTTTTGTTTATTTCACATTTAAAATTGAAGTGTTACATTTCAATAGCAAAAGTGTTGTATTTCAATATGATATCAAAAACAATAAATATGAATCCAATATTTTCATAAAAAACATTTAATTTACTAAGTTTAATTTGTTAGAGGACAAAAATCTATAATTTATCGCACTATTAGGTTGCGATTTATAACAGAAAAGATGTATCTAGAAATTACTGCAATGTCAAAAATAATAAAAAAAATTTTGAAGTGTAATTAAATTAATATTATAAATACATGTCGAAAATTATTTTTATATTTATTTTATGTTAATTGAGATTGTAGAGACTGCCGTTTGGACATTTATTATGGGTTAAAGTGATCTAATTATGGTAATACGTCATACGAGAGCCACACCAACTATATTATTGGGATAGAGTATCGTGTGAAACAATTTCATAAGGTCACGTTACCATTAAATCAATGTTCATATAGCTGTCTCAACAAGCTTATCGATAATTTTGATTAGTATTGTTTCATGCAATGGATTACACAATCGCCATTTTTTCCATTTTCATACGGGTGATTGAATAATTATTAAGTGACCTGATGATAACAGTGGATCCCTCAAAGTATCATAACATTAAAATTATTTTGAAATTGATGAGTTGTGAATCTAATCAAACAATATTTTCTTTTGACAACAAATCACATGACACAATTACAAATAATATCAAATAAATCAAATACACACTACACAGCGAAAACGATTAAATAGTCAAACTATATTTGTTTTTATTATTTGCGTGTTCATAAATAACGTCACCCCATAACATTTTTTGTTGAAAATAAAATGTTTCAAATCCCTTATATTCAAATTCTCTTGTGATTGTAACTATAACAATTACATGAAATTGAGAATAGTTGAACTCAGTAAAATGGAGAATACATTCACATTATTTATTCCATAGAATGAAAAGTTTTGACAGACTCTCCCTAAATAGCCTTTTTCGTAGTCATTCGCAAATTTATGCTCAAACCCCACTTCTCCTCGTCACATATCATCACAAAAGTCTGAATCCCTCCCCCTAGGTGCGTGACTTCATTTATAGGCAAATCAGAATAGGTAGTTTGTCAATTTATTTTATTTCTAGTGCTAAAAGAGGTATTGATAGAATATGAGAATTTATCACTGACCTCCACAGAATTTTTATTCGACCATGACACCTTCTGACCAATCATAGGACAATCCAAAGTGGTACAATATAACTGGTTTATAATTATGCGTCGTTTACAGTTTTTACATTTTAGAAATATGAAATGTTTAAAAGGATCATCACAATCAATATTGAAACTGCTAAGGATTCCATAAATTATTCCATACTCCATATCCACTGTGAACAAAATCGATTACTGTCGATTATTTTATTTACTAATTGACTAACCTGATCTCAGTAAAACACTTTTCACAGATAATACATTTTGAATGCTGCTTAATGGGATTTCCGAATCTGATACTTCAGCCATGAAGTTAAGAGACTCATTCATTAGGCCTTTTTGGTCATTTGTTCCAATTTCAGAATTCATTGCTTTCTGAAGATTTACCAAATGTCGCAATTTATGAGATTCCATAATATCGGGATTTAAAACAGCAACAGTTCTTCCATCGATTATTCCAATTATTCCTCGTTTGTATTCGTCATATTTAACTTTGCAATCAACTAAAGAAAGAACTGTAACTCCGGGAATCCAATTTATTCTCGCAAACTCAATCCAATCTAAGTCCCAAATCGTAATTGGAAATGTTTTGCAAGATTCATCCATTAGACTTAAGTCCAACTTATGAAGTATTTTATTTTGATTATTTTCGTCTTTTACTGTTTTAGACAATAAATCTTGAGGAATACCAATGTCTTTAATTATCGCAAGGAATGTGAAATGTTGTCCTTTGATTTGCACATCCTTTGGGGCAGATTCCATGTACCGAATCATATTAAATAAGGTCACATGGTCTGACATTGAATGGAGCAAAGTGTTCTAAATATTAAAATTCATAATAAAGCAATTCCTAAACGCATGATACACAGTATTTATTGTACATATAAATTTTATTACTCTTACTTCTCTCTTAGCAATCACGATATACGTCGAAATTCGATAGTATTAGATTTATTTCAAATAGATTTCTTGGTTTTTATCAAGTGAAAGCATTTTATGTTAAAAACATCTCACGCGTATCCGTCAAGAATTATATCGAATTTTTAAATGTCTTTAGGATTGTTATAAAAAAATATTGAAAAAAAACATCATTCATTAAGAAGAAATTTATGAAAAATCGGTTAATTATCTGAAGAGAATTAGAGAATAATTTGTAGAACCGTAGTTACATGTACAAAAAGATCAGAGACAAATTATCACAAGTATGTGCTCATAGAAAATCACCTGAAGAAGAAGAGTAAGTCCTCATTTCTGAATTAGATCAATGTCTATGGAAATTTCGTAAAATGTCAATTAAGTCAAAATACATTTCCATAAAAACGCTATTTTCAATTTCTTTTATGCATTTAATTAAAAAATTTTCATTAATATTTAATAACAAATAATATAATCTTCACCAAATATTGTTTCTTCGGAATTATAAAATTATTAATTTTAAGCGAAAATAATAAAAATATTAAGAAACTCGATTGTATCGTTATGAGATCATCAAGTAACAATATTTAATGACTTTTTCGGCGAATTTCAAAATAATCGGAGGAAAATGAAAAATGATACAAATAGACGGTGTCGAAACAATATATCTGCGGACTCTTCGCTCTATCATTCTCACATGGACAGAAGTGTTTTCATTCAGTGAATTAAATCTCATATATCGTTAAACAATACAATTTGCAAAAACGAAATGTATTTTTTATAAATAAACTTTAATAAAATTGATATGTTTACAAAAAACCATTAAGTCTATTCAAATTAGTTTCGTGCATTAATTTCGAAGATTTCATCATTATCAGAACAAACGATTATTCACAAGAAAGATACTTATATAAAGCTACTAATTCTTATACAACACAGACATCATCAACACATCGTTTAAAGGTTCTGTCCGTGCAACCCCTTCGCCGAAAGGTGCTGGGAGCCGACTTAATTGACCAAATGCTAAATCAACACGGAATTCGAAACAATAAATAATCAATTATAATAATTACGATTTAAAAATTAAAGTAGAAACATTCAAAGACGAAAATTCAGCTCCCCCGTCACATGTGACGGGTATTTTTCTAGTACTAATAATAACTTATATTAAAGAATGGCAATGAATAATTATAACCGACCAGAATAAATGAAAACAACAGAGTTCCACTCTTTCTAAGTTAACGGTCAGTGCTGGTTCAATATTTACTCCAGGAACAAAAACAACTAATTCTATTACGAAAACCCGTCGATGTAAAATTAATATTGGTATTATAATGATTAAGAAGAATGATTTTACACTTAAATTTCAAACAATAATAATAATAATATTATCAGCTCGTCAAGTAATAATTTTGTAGAAATTAACCCAAAGTTTATTGATAATATACCAGTACAAATATTCATATCATTCACCAAAGTATGCACCAATGTCATCGACATACTTTGGCCATTATTTCTTTCCCCACAATTATACAGCTAATTAAACTGATGTGACGGCAGGTACTCCTTATTTGTGTGGAGGTTCACTGGCGGGAAAGAGCAGCCGACCGCTTCGCTGTCAGTCGTGATTCCCGCTTGTCGAGTGCCAGTCGGTCGACGCGCCGCTTCGGGTCGGTATTGCGGTGGGTTCCACTTGGAACCGTGGGTAGTCTCCACGATTCGCTCTCGCAACAACGGGGCGGTCTCGTCGAAGGGGCAACACGTGCCGATGGTGCACCGCCAGTCGATAGGTGCCGATATCGCAGTCGGTCGGATCTGTTCCTCCAGTGGTGCGGATTGTGGAGGCCACGTGTTTTCCATCCTCAATTTTATGTCGAAAACGTTGAGACAAGAAGACAAACGAATAACGACATTTAATTTTCATTTCGATTCAAAAAGTGGACACCAATCTTTAATTGAAATAAATAACGTCATTCAAAAAAGTAAATTCTATTGTCGCAATATATTTCGGTGGATTTTCCACCATCTCCACTCTAAATTGACGATAATTTCGCTGTCTCATATGTATAGCAAATTGATGATTATGCAAACATCTTGTGTAATAACTAATTGAATATTCTCAACAAATTGGAAGAGAGACTTGTTTGGACATTAATGGACGGATTAAGTGATTCAATCAATAATGCCTCACAAGTGACTCTCTCCCAATAATTTTTACAATTACTGCACAATATTTTAAAATTAGTTGTTTTCACCTGCGATCTACAAACATATTACTCCCACTGCCCAATCGTCCATTCTCCAGATATCCGTTTACAGAGATGAGGAGACGTCTCTCCAATGATTGTGGCGTTGCACCCATTACACCCATTACATTACGAATATGTAATTTGTTTTATTGTGAAATGAATAGTTTAGAAGTTATAAGAGTTTATAAAAGTCCTTTAAATATCCCCATAGAAAATAGTCGCAGGGGTTTAAATCTGGTGAATGTGGTGGCCAATCGATACCTTCACTGATATATTTCACAGAATCAAGTCCAATAATCCTGTTTCCAAAGTGCTCGCCCAATAATTCGAATATTTGAGATGTTCTATGAAGTTTAGCGCCATCTTGCATGAACCAATAATCGTTGATTTTGTAGAGACCACCAAATAGGGGATGACATCGTTATTTAACATGTTGAAATATCGCTCACCAGTAATATTTAGCGCAATAAACACCGGGCCAATAATCATTTCCGCTGAAATCGCACAGCAAACTGTAAGCCGAATGGGTTATAATGGCTTAATAATCGAACAATGAAGATTTCCACTTCCTCAGATCCGCCAATTCTGCTTGTTTACGTAACCTTGTAGATGGAAATGAGCTTCATAGCTGAACCAAATCCGTTTAAAATCAACTTCTTCACATTCAGATAAGGTGATCATTTTATTCACAAATTCCAATCTTTGCTGCTGGCCATTTCACTGATCGACTGGTTGAATTGAATTTTGTATGTGAATAGACCAATATCGATTTTTAAAATTCGATTAATTGATGTCTTGCTGATGTTTAAAAATCGTGATGCTTGTCTTTCCGATGTACTAGGACTTTCTTGATAATATTCTCGAACTTTCTCGGTGCTTTCCTCCGTCCTTACAGTTTTTTCTTTAGTTTTCTTGTCTTCGTTGTCATCGAATATTGAGCAAATTGACTTGAACGTTTTAATGTCAGTAAAATTGTGGATGCGTTGATGGCATGGTGGTTTCCAAATTCTTTTTTAAAGACTTTAACTGTTTCCGAAAGATTTTCGAGCTTGTTGTAGGTCAGAACCATGAAGACAAGATGATCAACTGTGTATTTCGATATTTTAATCACAATTTATCACAGTTAAAAGTAATTTAAAATATAAATAATGAACTAGTAAATTAAAAATGACTAAAAGCACTAATCTCACAATAAAACAAATTACATATTCGTAATCAGCATAAAATTATCTTTCAAATGACACCTCATTGGCATCGAAATTCCTAGTTACGTAATTTGACCTTAATTGTCTAATTTGACCCTGATGCTATACGCTGATCCCTCCAAGTTATATATCAAAATGCTCGTCTTGACGAGCTGATTCTATTTATGTAAATAAATCGCATTGCGTAACCATTGGACCACCCTGTATATGAGACAACGAAGAAACTTGCCATTATTTTTTAAATTTCTAATTGTGTTGATTCAATAAAACAACAGTTAGTTTTTCATTTTATTGTTTTCTCGAGCACTACATATACAATGGTCATTGGATAACTCAGACGAGTATGAAACAGCTGAAATGTTTATTGAATTTCATTAGCATCATGCATTTCATTCAGGTCGCACGTTTTGTAGGCAGCAAGGAATCTGCTGCTAATTATTTAATTGCATTTGTCTCTTTCTGATCTTGAAGACACGTGCCTGAGTGTTATTTATCCCATTATCCAGTGTTATATAAGTGCTATTCAATGACCAATGTGGGGTAAAAGAAATAAGCGCCGAAGACAAATAAATTGTTTAGCAGAAATAATTAACAAATAGAGGTAAAATCGCATCATCAGTAGAATGTAAGTGGAGTACCTGCAGCGCCAGATAGTTGTTCCTATCCCCGCCATAATAAAGCTCGATGGAGCTCTGTTTATCATTGATCGATAAATTAAATGCACAATTCGTCTGGACGGAGTAATCGTCGTATTTCCCGGTCTTCTTCTCGATGATCGGATTGGTGATCACCAGGACATCACCTGCAAATAGAGGCTGATCAATACCAATGAGCGTGACGATGGCGATTAGCTAGCATGGAACTCTTGGGAGCTGTAACTCGGCTCGTATGAGGCCGCTTGGGGTTAATGTAATGCACTACAAGTCCATAAATTGTAGTACAACAATAATTGATGTTTAGAAAATGAAAACTGAGAAAATGTTAATTAATTTTCTTTTGTTTTTTAAAGCATTTCTTGAAATAAAGATGTACTGAATATCGATTTCCAGAGTCAAAAAATATCAAAAAGAACTCGGAAAATTTTAAAATTGAATATTATATTATCATCAGTTTGAAATTAAGTTTTCCCAACAATATTTTGTATTACAATTAATTCCGTAAAAACGGTAAACAAACACAAATTGTCATTACTTTTAAATTATTATTTTATTAATTAAATTATCACTGGCAATTGATTATTACTGATTTCTCGATATTTCTCAAAGATGTCTAATTTGCGGTACAGGTCTTTTTGGCGCATTTTTGGCTCCATATTAGGTGATGTATTTTTTAGCCGATAATTTTTATCATGTAACTTAGGGTGTTAAAATTTTTTGACTTTTTTTAAAAAAAGTTTAGACTAATAATAAATAATTTGAAATATATTTTTGTTTATGGTAACCAAATTCTCAATTCGTGGTTGCTGTTTTCTTTTAGCGCATAATGTGCAGAAACGAGTAAAACGGATTGGATTGCAGAGTGTATATAATTCACACCGTGAATTTGCTTTGAAAATTAAAATGGAAGTAGAACTATGTTTTGCACCTATTCATCATTTAAATAACTGCATCAGTGCTCTGTTTGAAGATTTACCAGAAGAACTAAGTCTCTTGCTTTATTGGTTTGAAGATAATTATGTTGGGCGGCCATTGAGAAAAAGAAATGTTAGAAATGCTCTACTTTTTCCTCCTCGGATGCGGAATGAATACGATAGAACGATCGTAGAAATTGATAGGACAAATAATTATGCAGAAGCAGCACACGGAACAATATATGCAGAAATTGGTGTTTGCCATCCGATTTTATGGAAATTTATCGATTGTTTAATAAGAATTCAAAGGAGCAGAGATTTATATTAGGAACAATTAGTTGCTGGCAATGTCCCAAAACATGGACATCTTAAATTTATAAAAGCAGATGAAATAATTTTAAATATTGTTAAACGATTTGCTGAAACAAAACCATTGGATTACTAATGCGGATTAGCACGCAATTATGAAATGCATTAAGTTAATCAATTTTATATTCTTTACATTCTCTTTTTACATTTTAATATTATGTTTTTATTTTAAAAAAACTTCAGAGCCAATATATATTATTTATATAAATATATACATTATGCCGTATTCGGCAACAGTTTGCTGAAATAGTACAACCGCCCAATTCGTGAACTATTTGTCAATTTTAGACAAAATTCACTAACTTTATGATAAATTTTTATTGTAATGTGAAAAATAAGTATTTAATAATTTAATTTTGTGATAATTTCTGATTATTAACAACATCACAATTTGAATGCAAACATTTATTGACAACACAAACAGATTCTTCGCAATAATTCTCAGAGAGCATCTTTCTTTGATTGATATAGTTTTTGTTTATGTATTCAAATCTAAAAAACAATGAATGGGAAATTTTTTAATATTAATTTTTAATTTCTCATAATTTTATTGGATAAAAAGGCATTACATAATTTTTTAAATAAACATTAATTTTTAAAATATATTAAATTTAATAAGTTAAAATCATTTACTAAAAATATTATTAAAATTCATAATTATAAAACTTTAATTAATTAGTACTTAAAATTAATATCATTAAATTAATTCCATTCTTCTCTTCTTTTGACCTTAGTCGTTTGGCTGTGGGTGCACCCAATTATAAACAAGCCATTTGTCCATCTGGGTGGGAGAAACACATTTCCAAATACTAAACTAGTGCATCCAATACCGGTATACCGGTATTACCGGAATTTTTTATGCTACCAAAATACCGATATCGGGTTGACTCAATACCGGTATTTCGGTATTGGATATATAAAAAATATTTGAAATTATTTCTCAATTTTGTTTGAAAAATGTTATAATAATAAGACATTGCTTTTGTAACTGAAAATAAAATAGAATTTTATAACTAAATTGACGAATACAGGACTATTAATGGTTTTGCGAGACTGTTTATGCGACTAAAAATTGCGTTAAATAATAATTGAAAAAACATTGGCCACCTGTTTGCAGTCTTTTTTCAAATTGTTATGATGGCGCCTCCGAGTTCGAGTACGTAGTACTCAGTTGACAAAGTTCATAATTTTATTATCACAATCCAACAATTCCCTTTCATTGGCAATTCGATTACAATTCATTTAAATAAATACGTCTACGTTAGTAACTTCGCATTGTAAACGCTATAGTTCGACTGTATGAGTGGCTCAATCAGCGAGCAGACGATAATCTCCTTTACACCAGTTTTTCATCTGATAGCGATTCTGTTAACAGCACTGCAAACTTGTCATTGAAAGAAAAGCTTGACATGGCAATTTTGAATGATAAGAAGTGTAAAAATAAGGGAGATCAAACGTTTCGAAAGACTTATCAAAAACAATCCGCAAGGAGATTGCAGTTTTCGAAGAAGAAGGCACTCGTGAAAGTGAAGCATATTTGAAAAACTCCTACGAATAGTCAACACGTGTCGGAATCGGAGTGTGGATTTTCGGCAAGTGGCAACTTTGTCACCAAATTACGATCACCACTTGAGGATGACACTCTGAATGGTCTTTGCTTCTTACGGGCATATTTTATAAAGGAGAAAAAAGCACACAAAATTTTATATCCGTAATTTTGATATAAAATAAAAAAGTTTATTGAATTACTGTAAATTTTTACGGTTTATTCGAGATTTTATTCATATTTGAATTATTGTGTTTTATTTTCAATACTGGTATTGAAATTTATCAGTACCGAAATACCGGTATTGAAAAATGTTACCGGTATTGGATGCCCTATACTAAACTCAACATAGAAAATTTTAAAATATTCCTCACAACAACACTGTTTTATTTCAATGCTTTGTTACTTTTTATCATTATTTATTTAATATTTATCACTAATTAATAATTAATTTATCAATAATCAGCAATAAATAATTAATAAATAATGATAAAATTAATTCAATTGTCATTCGGAACGCCATTAATTTTATTGTCGCAATATATTTCGGTGGATTTTCCCCCATCTTCAGGCTGAATAAACGATAATTTCGCTGTCTCATATGGTAACCAGACAATTCGACACAAGACAATTCGACACAGACAATTCGACACA
>MQRK01132585.1:0-15346 GCA_001938485.1 Girardia tigrina | reverse complement strand
GACGATGCCGAAGAGGCGCACCTACAATACCGACTGCCAGTCGATTACACGACTGCAAAAGGACAATTTAAGTGCCCATTTCGCGGTTGTTACGCGTCCACCGTAACATCCAACGGCATGAACGGCCATGGTACCAAGTTCCATGGTTGGTCGTTCGTTACTGGCAAACCGACTTCTCAGATGCGGAAGACTGACACCGTAGGAGGCCTATCGGGGGGCCATTAAGGACTTTAGTTATAGTGGACCCTCTAAAGAGCCTTAGGCTCAATACCATTACAGAGATGGGAGGCCCACTTCGGAGAGACAAATCGTCATCTCAAAACCCGGATTAGCGAGCACTCGCAAATGAGTCGATCGAGTAAGGTTCTTGATCATTTGTTATGTTGTAAGGATAGAACCTCATCCATTTCAAAAGATGAGTTTTCTGTTCTACAAAAGGGTTTTGATTCACATTACGAACGACAGTTTTGTGACTCTCTACTTATAAGACACTCATCAATTAACACTCAGAATGGGCAAAGTAAGGTTATTTCAATACTTAAAATTTTTAATTCAAATATTCTTTTTGCCATTATTACCCAATAATACTTTGATAAATAATAATAATTAATTTTTCTGTTACCTTTTAAAGTAAATTATATCTATTAAAATTGTATTATTCGAATAATTCAATATTTGTAAACAGTTCTATTGCGACCACTCGTCTTTAAAACAATAATTTTCTTTTTTTACTTAATTTACACAGTATAAAAAAGGTTTTAAACTTTTTACTGTTAAGTTTACTCTTGATCGCCTTGTTTTTTTTCTTATGCAACATATTCTTCTCTATTTTTGGTGTGTGATTTTTTTTGAGATTTTTTTAACAGAAAATTATGAAGAGATGCAGAAGCAAGAGATCCAGAAGTATCTGCTCAATAACATGTCAATATCAACGAATAATCTTCTGAACCGAGCCATGTGGGAACAACGTGATCGATTTGGTGAGTGTGTTTTGATGCAGAGGTGATTTGACTGGTAACGTTTGTTGGCTCAGGCGTCGGGAATGATGCCTGGATGAACAGTATGCCCCCCGGTTCGATGCCTCCCCCTTCGGACCTCCAGTCGATCATGAGGGCAATCAATCAGTCTCAAAATGCCGCGAACACACAGAATCGCCCGCGTTCCGCGACCGGACTGAACTTGTCGAGCATGAATAATCCTCAGAGTCTGGGTCTAAACCAGGGATCGGGTGTCGCAGGCAGTAGTGGTCAATCGGGTAGCTCGAGTTCGGACAAGCCGGGCTCGGGTCGCGCCTCGGTCAATCATATCAGCGGGGAATTCCAGCGGCCGGACTCCATGTCAGAGAACTCGGACTTGATGGATATTCTGCGGTTCATGGCCGAGAGTCACATGAACATGAACGCCGCCTCCCCGCTCATCAGCATGCTCAACCTTCAGAAATCAGTAGCCGGGATGCATCACCAACAGGGGCCGCCTCCTCCACCTCCGCCTCCTTCAGCCCACGCTCTCAACAGCCTTGTCGGAGGCCCGGGCGTCAGTCCCGGATTCCCCAGCCTGTCCAATCAGCACCTGGCTGGCGTGCAGCCCTCTTTCCTGTCTCAGATGCAAGCAGCTGTGGCTGCAGCTGCCACGTCACAGAATCAGCCGACCTCGGTCAAGCCTCCCAATTCCAGTTTCCCTCCAAGCGCTGGTGGTCAGCGACCGAACATCATGGACATTTATCAGTACTGCCAGCTCAACCCTTTCACCAGGAACCCACCCAGATGAAGAGTCGGTCGATTGGTATTGGTACACACGTCACACTCACAATTATATGTGAGGTCGTGTAAGTGTGCCGTGAGTGAGTGGGTGTAAATATCATTGATTGAGTGATGTGTGTTTCAAATTACAACTGTGTTTATCAAGTTACCGTTCTGTTGTGTTTGGTTATGTTTGTTTCACTGTTGCCGATTGTGATCGCGATCGGGGTCCCCAGTTAATACTGGGGTTAACCTTAAACTGCCATTTGCTCACACCTCAAAATATACATAAAAATACACACATAAATAAAATTGACAATTGAACTCATTTTTAATATCAGAAAGAGCAAACTTTATTAAAATCTACTATTTGAAAACATGTTTAAAAATAATTTTAAATCATTGTGATACCTTGATTACATGGATGAGATTGAGGACGTAAAGAATAATGTCAGTTTGTTGTCTTTTTACTTTGAAAGTTGTTATTGCCTGTCGTACATTCAATTACAGCAAAAATATCGATGTTCTCGACATTGATCTCATTACATTCCGATTTGAATACTTTTAATCTCATCAATTCCTGCTCGATCCCAATCAGAAAATGGCCACTTTAAATCGACCTATGTCAATACTTCTCAACAATTCCTCAATAGACAGCGCATCTAATAAATTGGATTATTTATTAACCATCCTCGAAATCAGCCGAACAATTTTTATCAAGATTTATTTGAGCATTTACCATACCAACATAATCGAATTCCTTCTACGACCACATTTTTATTTTCATCTTTTTACGTAAATACAAACTAATAACAACAGTACTGAAAAAAAATACTTAAAATCTTAATTACAATTTTTCAATAAATCTTTATATCTATATACCCATTCCCTTAATTTACATTTTCAAAATAGAAATGACGGTAAGAAAACAGAAGTTTAATAACTAAAGATATAAGTGACTTTGTAATGAGTTTGTCGAGCAATGACCAGCAAAACATAACCAACATTGCTCGTATGACCAATCTCGACAGAAAAGCCGTGCCTAAAATACCTAAAAATCATTCTATATGTGTGGAATTCGTATCATCAAGCACGAAATGTAAAAATACGTGTTCATTACGAAATTCAACATCTTCAAATTGGGAGCAGTTAATTTTTAACACCACTTCTTGCAACAATTCTTACAACAAGCGTGAGATAAAAGAAGAAATCGTCGAAAAGTTGGTTGTAAACCTAACTTTAACAACGATTTGCAGAAAAATTAAAAAATTAAGTTTCACTGGAAAAAGACTTTCGCCAATTCCAGAAGAAAGAAACATTATTGAAAGATCTATTATTAAATTACTACTATTAATTTATGGGACCCGATTAAATGAACACATTAGACTATTATCTGGGTACTCGTTAGCTGGACACGTACCTGCAAACAAAAATGTCAACAGAAGCCTAATTTGTGCTATTTGCATATTGGAGAAAAAATTGAACCGTTAAATTCAAATGCCTTGCGGAGTTTTTAAGAATGAAAATACTTCCATATTTTAGAAAAAAATCCAACTTCCATTCTAATCATGGACAGTGCAAGATTTCACAATGCCAACCTTGTTTTGTCCTTTTTCAGAGAAAATGTAACATTTAAATTTATTGCACCATATTCTCCCGAAAAGAATTCCATTGAAGAATTCTTTTCAATGGTTAAGTCAAGATTTAGTGGTGTGAGAATTAAATTTCTGAATTTGTCGACTATGGAATGTATAGATCGTGTTCTCCCTACAAACAATAATTATTCAAGTAAATGTCTAGGATTCTTCAATCATATTTTGGAATGGTTTGAGAAAGCGTGTCAGAGACAACCATTTATTTAATAACTCATGTTTTATGTATTTTTATATTTATGCATTTGTGTAGGAAAAACATTATCATTCATAAGAAATATATAAAATTTTGGGTATAAATTTTTAATTTGTATTTAAGAAAATTATAAAAAAAATTTCTTAAAACTAGATTCATAATAATTCTGATTTGTTTTTTTAAAAAAAAATCTAAATTATAGGAAATGGGTATATAGAATTGAAATATTTGGTATGTAAAAATGTAATTTTTGGTGTATAGAAATGAATTTATATAGAATTATATATAAAATAAAATTTATTTTCGTTTTTTCCATCCTTTTTTATTAGCTTACTTTCTATATACATGAAGGATGCGTTGGACTCCGGCAAATCTCTAGCCAGAGCCCTTTTCTGACGATATTTTACCATCCATCACCGGTTAAAATCGGCCGGTTTTAGCTGGAGAATTATTCATTTATCAAAACCTTTATTTCATTATAAAAGCATTGAAATATTTCTATAAATATTTATTTTGTGAATTTCTCAAAGTGACATATTTGCTTTCACTAAAATAAGGCACTCTGCACGTTCTGGCAGACGACGGTACTGAAAAGAAAGCAATCTCAAAAATTTAAATCAATTGAAAGTGCTTACTTTTCTAAATAATTAATCGAATGAACTGAAATAAACTCGAAACGAAATAATTAACAAATGTGTTGGTGATTACAACTATAACGAAAAATTATTACAACTATAATTTATCAACAAAAAATAAATACCAATTCACTCTTACAGGAACGCATAAAATTGTTAAGAAAACGAGATAATTTTAATTCGGAAAAGGAATTCGATTTGGCTTAGAGTTATCACAATTTCTTTTTTGCTTTTTTTCTCTGTTTTAAATATATAATTATAGAGATTCGATGAATGAGGATAATGGGTATTTGAATAAAATTTCGATTGTTGTTTATTTGTTTTTGTAATTTTGGATAACGTCAATTAGTATTTGAATTTTTTGGCTGAGGAATAAAAAGATAGGTCCAAATACGACAATTACTTCTCACGATAGTTGGTAAATTAATTTGATCTTCAAAATTTTTAATTAATTTTTTAATCAGTATATTGGGTTGTTCGGAAAGTCATTTCGTTTTTTTGTATTAAAGTAAAAGTCAAATTTTTATGACAAATAAATATTTTATTGAAATATATATTGACCATTGTGGTTCAATACCTTCTTCCATCTTCTTGGCAGTGACATGATTCCACGTTCATAAAATATTTGTTCTTTGCTGCTAAAAAAACTTTTCCAGGTGATTTTTAACATCTTCATTTGGTCCAAAAGTGCTACGATCTAAATAATTTTATAGAGACCGGAACAAATGATAATCAGAAGGTGCGAGGTCTGGAGAATATGGTTGGTGAGGCATGATGTTCCATCCAAGCTGTAAAAGCTTTTGGCGAGTTACCAAACTTGTTTGAGGTCTGACATTATCTTGGTGAAACACTACACCTTTTCTATTGATCTATTCTGGCTTTTTGTGTTTAAGGGATTCATTTAATTTGTCAATCTGATGACAGATAACGTCCGAATTGATCGTAGTTTTGTCCGGAAGAAGCTCATAAAATACGATTCCTTTGAAATCCCACCAAACAGATAGTATCACTTTTTTTGATGAATGTCAGCTTTCGAAGTGCTTTAAGTAGGTTGATCTTTTTTACTCGAAGATCTCTTGCGTTTTACATTATTATAGACTACCCATTTCTCATCTCCACTGATGATGCGCTTCAAAAATGGATCATTTTCTTGACGTTTGACAAGCATATCGTAGATGTCTAAACGACAGCATAAATTTCGTTCGGTAAGATTATGAAGAATCCATGTGTCGAGTGTTGATGTAAAACCTAGGCGCTTCAAATGATCATGGACGGACGAATTAGATAAATGTAATGTCTGGCAATTTCACGAGTTGTTATTCGCCGGTTTGAATCAATTAATGACTTTATTATGTCTTCGTCGGCCTCAACGGGCCTTCCGGTACGTGAAGAATCTTCAACATCAAAATTTCCGGATCTAAATTTTTTAAAGCAGTTTTGGCATTGGCGTTCTGTAAACACATCTTCACAATACACTTCGCATAATTTTCTTCTTGCTTGTACAGCATTTTTACCTTTTCGGAAATAAAAATGTAATACATGCCGTAAATGCTGATTTCTGCTTTCCATCTTTGATAGGTAAAAAATCAAATATAAATGTTTTTAATTATTCCAAAATTTTCCAAATCTTGTTTTAAATGTATTTTTTCATATTAATAATCATTAATAATATAGTCAATGATTATTAATGATTATTAATATAAAAAAAGTACATTTAAAACAAGTATTAAAAAAACAAAATGACTTTTCGAACAACCCAATATATTATTGATTTTTATTTGTATCTTAATTGCCCATGGCAATTTGGCATTTAATAATTTATAATTTAATTTAAGGGAAATTAATGGTGGAAATGAATATGACCTTCTTTCACTTTCTTTTATTCTGTCTTCTTTTTATTTTTTCTTTTAAATAAAAATAAATTTTTTCTCTTAGTCATAAAAAAATAAAAAAACTCTACATTAACGAGAAATATAAAAAAATACATAAGAGTTATACATTCACAAGAAAAATAAAAATGTACATTTACAAGTATATCACCAGTTGTACTAAAAAATTGTTCAGAGGTAACACTGGTTGGAGGCGAAGGAAGAAGTCCTCTGGTAAAGCTTAATAGAAATGGAAATCTTATCTGGTTGATCTTCCACCAGTGCAATGGATTGTTATCGCGAGGAATAGGCGGTTCCGAGAGATAATTTCGAAGTTCCTCATCGAATGCAGAACTGTTTTTTTGTTTTAGATATCATAAATTTATCTATGATTTCCATTGGATTGCCCCCACTCTTTGCCGTTTTGAAGTTACTGAAAAGGAGACTATTGTTGAAACTTTATTGTGTACTCGAAAAAGTTGAAGGTCCATGGCGAAAAATACTGAAATAGATTTCATAATCCAGAATTAGAGGAGTAGAAAATATTCTAAAATATTCTTCCGCAATATATAGCCAATAAATGTCTAAAAAGAATATTAACAATATCAATATGATTTTTTATTAACATCATAAGCAGAATTTTCATATCAACAATTATTCAAACCTCTTTCGCTATTCTACATTTTTCTTGAATAATATGTTTCTGAATTTGTGAGGAATATTTTAAATTGTTTGAATGTGTAAATGTATTGATGCTGTATGTTTATTTAACTATGTTGAACTATGTTTCTCCCACCCAGAGAGAAATTGGTATTTTTTTATTAAATGTAAAGTGATTGACTATTCGAACATAATTAAAATAATCATTCGATAAGTTCATATTTTTATTTAACAATTACAATTAAGTGTAATATTTTTAGTAAAATTTCAATTAAATGCATTTTTAATAATTTAACAACATTTTTATTATTTTAGGTTTATTAAGGAATGGTTAAAATTATTATTTTTAATTAATATTTTCTTAGAAGTTAAATATTTCAAAAAATGACTCAGAAAAATTTTTCGAATAATCATGATTAAAAATAGAAATAAGAAAACCAATTAGAACAATGACAAACGATGAAAGACCTGAGAGTTGTATTGACTCTAAATGTGATTGTAATAAAAATTCAAATGAGACTTGTCTAAATGTTCTTAATAAAATTCATACAAATTTTCAAAATAAATGAAAAATATTTATTAATAATTCTTAATTATACAGATTCTAATTAGTTAAAATTAAATCTAAACATTTTTTTAAAAATAAACAATTACATTATAATATTATAATTTTAAATTATATTAAAAATTTAATATTACAAAATAATATTAATATTACAAAATATTTTAAATCTTTTTACTTTAAAATTAAATTAAATTATTTTAAATTAGTAAGAATCAAAGAAAATCACAATCAGCCACCTGGGAAGGAGAGATACATACGAATCAAATACTACATGTACAATATAACAACAAACAATTCAAAACATTCCTCTCGAGGAATATTCTAGAACCCTATTTATACCCTATTAATACTTTAATACTAAACCTAACCCTAACTCTAACTTCATCTGATTCACAGTCCTCCATTTCATTGCGACAAATTGTGTTTTTCAAATTTTGAATTTCATCCTGTGGTGAAGATATGTAAAGTGTAATGGATGAATATGTTTGATTTTGTGTAACAATTTACATGGACTTAGCATTAAGTGTTGAAATTTCATCGAGTGAAATGGAAGAGGGTAATACGGAGAGAAGAAGTTGTAGTTGAGATGGTAAACTTAAAATAAATAACTGTATTAGTGGGTGGTTATTTTCTGTTAAGGCAGTGTTTAACGAGTTCAATTCTAGTTTAGCCTTTCGAATATGGAGCGACGATGCATCGTTTACGATGCATCGACCATATTTAACGATTTGTCGGTCCCTACTATCGAAGATATTCTGAAGGTAGTGAATGGCATATCGTGTTGGTTTTAAAGTAACAGACAATAAAGACGCGGGTACACTTAATTGTAATACTAATAAAAGTATTGAAAACCACATTGGTGTTTGTGTTTTTCAAAAAAAACACGAAACCAAATTACAAAAATCAATTTAAATAAAAATTCAAGAAATTAAATGAATGAACAAAAATAATGTTTTTGTTTTACTGGAGCAAATTGGCGAACAGAATAAAATACAGAATCAACCATGACACAAACCAGAATTACAGTCAGCAACATCAATAAACTCTCAGTCGTCAACTCAAATATGCCCAGACAATACACGAGTATACATTTCAATGATCATGCCGATAGACATTTCTATTTTGCCGATTCGGTTCGTGTTTACATGTTATGTGCCAATATATTTTATGTTCGATCTGTTTCTTTTTTCTTCCCACTCCAACGACGGAAGTTGGTGATGCAAATTGTACTCGCCAAATTGGTGTCGGAAGTGGGATCTTCGAACCACAATCGCAGACCGATCTCAAATGATTCGCCGCCATGGGGAACTGTTAGCGAAGCTGAGGAAGTCAGACACGTATTTTTTTGTCTACCCTTTTTCTTATCCACGTGTTTCAGTCATTTAATCGGTGGATGTGTCTTATCTCATACCACTATCCACTCTTCTCGTGTTATCTTTCATTTCATTATTATTATGATTTTATATCTATATTTTGCTGCGCCACATAATGGTCTTATTAAAACTTTTTAGATTATTTTTCGTTAATGTTTATTGAATCTCATAAAAAGATACAACAAAATCTCAAGTGACACTTCACCACCACACAAAGACCACGCAGCTCTCATATAACACAACACGAACACAACCAACATACGCTATCCCGATCGGGAACAAGAGTCATGGAACATACGCATCACCGTCACGGGCGACACTCACCTTTACTAGACTGTCAAAATTAATGAAACAATTTCACTAACACTGGATCACATCGCCCGCACAACCGGCCACATGGTCACACTCTATCACGGGTTTAAGCCGCTCAGATCCCAGATAACGTGGTCAGATTATATCATTGTGAACGATACAACACTACGAAATCACATCCCACTGGCAGGGGGCAAACCTCCGAAAAGGGTACCACAACGACACCCCTCCCATGCTTGCTCACACGCCAAGGCGAACGCGAACGCAACTGAAACTACAGAACATGTTGGGTCAGATTCTTCGTCCGACACAAACGGATCGGAACCAATACCGATTGACAAACAAGAAACAAGCATGACGCCGATTTCAAACCTCTCGTCAAAAATTCCTCCAGTGATGCCCACGACTAAAAGGTTTATTCCATACTTCGAGGACGAAACTGGATCACCACAACTCTGGTTAGACGTCATGGATTCCAGACTAAGAGCCATGCACATTAACGAGCAACTTGACATCTTCCACGAATTGTTGGCATCCCTTCCATTAGAGCAATTAACAACCCTCCAGAAACACTTGCCGCAATTACTGGCACACGACACACCATACTAGGAGTTACAATGGAGGTTAGTTCAACGAAGTACTCCATCCTTTGAAGAGTGCTTTGATGAATGCTTCTGACCCATGTCCATCGGCGACTTGAAACCCTCTGAGTTTCCCAGAACTATCACCAGGAAACTCAACAATGTGAATCCCTCTACTCACCACAGGTGACAGAGGAAATGACACGCTCAAGCAATTTCTGATGCGCGCACTACATACCACGCATCGAGCTGTTCCTTCAACGTCCCTACATCTTCCGGTATAAGACCTTCCCGAGATTGCCGACCGCATTATCGAAGCAATTGGCCACAACTCCTGCCCCCATATGCCCTGATACAGTCCATTCAAACACCAGCACAAGTTCATACCGCAGCAATCGTACATCAACCCCAACCGATCGACGACATTCCTACACTCGCCGCGCCTATAGCTTTCCTTGAGGCGAAACCCAACAGCTCCAAGGGTGTTGAGCGACGACAACCACGCCCTCCACCAACCGCTACGAGAACTCATGACACAAAATGTTATTTCCACCGCAGATTCGGAACGCTAGCTAAAAAATGCCAACCAGGATGTACATTTCCTTGTGTTCGCGATCAACAAACGGTCACGGACACATGCATTTGGCACTCACAATTCGGCACGGCAGCGACCCGTTGTTCACCTGGTTGCAATCTGAACAATGAAAAAAAACTGAGACCGCCACTCACTCGTGTAGCCGATGAGACTCAACATGGCAATTGCTGCAGTGTCTTCACATCAGAGGCACAAATCCACAACAATCAACGCACCTCAGCATCTTTTTTAGTCGACACTGGCTCGGCTGTTTCAATTTGGTCACACAAATTCGTACCGCACCTCACAGTGAACGCCAGTAAGCTCACAGCAGCCAACGATACAGCAGTCCGCACTTACGGTACCATCACTATAACCTTCTCACTGACTCAAGTGCAGCGATCTTTCCAGTGGAAGTTCACAGTAGTAGATGTAATCCAGCCTATTCTGGGGGCTGACTTCCTGAACATTTTGACATCTTAGCAGATTGCAGGATGCACCGACTCATTCTCAATCAGGACACAGCAACGGACCCAGTCAACACAGCGCTGGCGGACGCCATTACCACACCACACCAACAACCATGGACAGTTCCCAACACACATTCTCATGCGTTCTCGATCCATGAATAACACATGTTGCAACACATTTGTGACAAGTTCCCGACGCTGCTTCAAGCACCAAGCAACAACCGCACAACTTGCGTATCGACCCACGTCATAGCAACGATCGACTGCCCACCAGTCCATCAGCGAAGATGGAAATTGTCACAAACAATTCGTGCCCTGGCAGCTGAAGAGTTCTAACAGCTTGAAGAGGCCGGAATAATCCGATTGACAGTTTTAGTTCTGATGATTTAACATTTAATACATTTATGGTGCTGGCCTCCGGATCAGGCTGTGAGGGCTAGCACCCGTTTCTCGGGTGGAAAGTATCGGATCTGACTGGAACCGGTTGGTTCTCCGACGAACAGCAGTCATCGGTCCGACTCACCGTGACTTCCAGAAACACAAAATCGTTCTCATGGCCGCCCGGACAGTTCCAGGTAGCTTGCAATTGACCAAGCCCACCGACTCTCATTTCGAATGTGCAACTGTGACGCTCTATGTAAGTGCCGGGCACCACCGAAGTGTGTGAGGTGGTGGCGTTGGCAGAGCAGTGGTTTCAGGTCGGTGTTGCGGTCGATGCGTGCCGGTGCGGATCGCCTTCATTTTATTATTCAAAGTAAATAAAAAACATGGTTGTAAAGAAGAATATATTTTAGTTAATGAAATTCGAAATTGTGTACAAAAATTATTTTTCATTAAATCATTTAAACAATAGTTTTTTTAATTTCGGTCGTGTGACCGGAGCACCACAACATTTATTTCAAATTTAAAACGAGTTATTAAACTAATGAATTTTGATATGTAAAAGAATTTTAAATTTCATAAAAATCTATTATGAAGTGCTGAGGTAATGTTTTAAAATGTATATTTTAGTAAATATTTATATTTTATTAAGTGAAAATATTTATGTTAAAAAAGTAAAATTATATTATTTCATATAAATAAATAAATAGAATAATAAGATAGGGATAAATAAAAAGAAAAGAAGTGAAATTAATTATATAAAAATAATAAATAAATTTATTAAAGATTGATATATTAATTACGAACTTTAAAAAAAATGAGAATTCTAAAAATTTAATCCAGATTCGAAAACATCTAATAAGAGAAATTTAAGAATTTAAAATTTAATCCAGACTGAAACATCTAATCTAATTCAGTCTAGGTGGATCTCGGATTTCGGTCAAATTATTAATATATTAACCGACACTTTCGCACGAAAATTGATCGAGAAGTTATATCTAAAACGAAATTAAACAAAGAATTATCAAGTTTTAAAAGAATAATTTCGAGTGTTCACTAAGATTCTCGGTGATTCTAAAATCTGCCAGGGGCCAAATAACAGACAATATTTTATTCATCAATTTGTAATTAAGATGTATAAAAAATAAAGTATTTAAAATCATTTGTGTTTTTGTTAATTTTTATAAAACACTTGATAATCTCAGAACAAGTAAAAAATAGAATTTTCAAAAAAATAATAAAAGCAAAAATTAAAAAGTTCATTTTTTAAGTTAAAAAAAGAAAATAAATATTCAAAAATTGTTATTTTATAACGCATTGGTTATTTCAATTATAATCAAGCCCGAAATAAGCAGCTTCGCAACCCACTCTGTTATCAATATAAAAAAAGATAAAATAAGAGTACCATATTTTCAACAAAACTAAGAATGTTACCAAATATACCTTTATGTATAAATAAATAAGTTTGAGTTAATTTGCTTTTCATTGCACTATTTCACTTAATCTGACTTTTCTACTAAAAAATAGAAATTGTATTGTCAGAAATATTACTTGTTCATGAAAATTTCTTTTAAAACTTATTCATAAAAACGGTGATGCATGTAATTGTGCATTTCCCCTATGATTCTAAAGAACTACTTTTTTCCAATCAAGCATAATATGCGTCCTGACACTTTGAAGGTAAATATGTTAGGGTTCCGAAATATACATACATATGAACACTTTTGATAAAATTTTATATAGGAAAAATTTACAATAATTCTTTTGGTAAAATTTTTAATTTTAAATAAAATAATATTTAGTTTAACAAAACTTGGAATTAAAAATTATAAATATTTTAGTCTTTGTTTTACTTTATCAATTTTCAAGGCTAAGGAAAATTACTATATAAACAGCAGAAAATTTAGTTTTAGTTTGCCCAAAAATATTTGCTGAAAAATTCGCCTAGGAAGAGTTCACATAATCAAAAACCATAAGTATCCCGTATTGGAGAAAAAGGTTTTTAAACTTTAGTTTTAATCAAATCATCGTTCGTTTTTGGAGATTCACAGTTTTTACTGTAATCTGTTAACTCGCACGAAATATTGATTTGTGTTTGTGTTCTGTCATCAAGAGTTGTATTATTATTATTATTTTTGATTTGTCAATATTTGTTATTTGAAATAAAGTTTCATAAAAGAATTTGTGTTCATTATTCATATATTTATGTTGGAATTCCCTTCTGATTAATTGGAGTCAGATCAAAGATTTCAGATTAAAGATTAGTGATTAAAGATCAAAAAATAAAGATTTACGATTATAGATTAAAGAATAAAGTTTTGTGTTTTGAAACGTAAATATTTAAATCAAAGATAATTTAATACCCAACAAATAGATTAGATTTCTATTTTGTACAAGCAAATAAATAATACAAATTTTAAAATTGTTATTTTAATTAATAGGTAAAATAAAAATTTATAAACCTTATTAGGAAAATAAATATAAAATTTATTCAAAAATAAGTTAAATATAATCAAATAAAAGTATCAATAATGTGAATTGAACTAAAATAGAACTAATTTATATCAGAAAAATAAATGAGAATTTTGAATTGTAAACAGAATTAAATTAAAATGTGAAGAAAAGCATAAAAGGAAGGAGAAGGAAAAGTGCCTTTATAATTTATTTGAAAGACATAAAGAAAAGAAAGCAGAAAGATTATATTTCTACTTTAATTATTTATTCGGATTGTATAAACATTATTAACCCTATAATTGATAATTAACATGGAACCCAAGAAATTTTTTTAAATATCCGAAGAACTTCAAATCAAAATAATTTACTTTTAAAGAAATCATTAATTTTATTTTTAATGATTCACAAAAACTTTTCAGGCATAAAAAGACCTTTTAAAATTTTTAGTTAGAAGTTTGCCTATAACAGATTGACGCGTGCAGTGAATTGTAAAAATTGTACAAGGATAAATTTTTATTATCGTAAAATTAAATATATAAAAATTAGTTGTTAAATATCGTAATTTTAATTTCAACATTTATTTCTGAAATAAATTATATACCCTTTGTAAAAGTATTTTTTATTTTAATATGAAATTTATTAAAAGTATATTTTCGAATTTTTAAAATAAATCTCCTTATTGTTTTCAGTAATTTTTATTCAATCAAAATTTTGACAAAATATTCTGTGATTGATAGTGAATTTTTTATAGTTTGATTTGTGTCATTTTATAAATTTGTTCATTCAATGGACGATTCTGAAATAATATCCTTCTTCAATTTCTTATTTTAGCTTTGAAGAATTGAGAAACCTATTTTTGAAAACATTTTACTCAATCAATTTTCTCCAAACTTTGCAAATTTAATCTTTTTCGATGACAATAAATGATAATATGAAAATTTGATCAAATAAGGAAATCAAAATTTTTTTTGCAAAAACATTTAAATTGTATTAAATAAAAATGTTTTTGGCTTTTTCCTTCATGCTTTACAATAAACTTATTATGCTATTATTAACTATTTAATTGCAAAATAGAGTTGTAATTTTTTTGTGTTAAATTTTCCCTCTTACTTAAAAATTTAATAGTTACTAATAACGTAATTAATTTATTTAAAAATGTAATAGTATTTTGCCTTCTACAAAAGATAACAAAAAAAGTCTGTTGGCCATGTATAATTCTGCCCACATAGAGAAAGAATTTTTTTGATTTACTAGTTATTTTAAAAATAAGGAGAGGCAAAAAGCAATCGTCCAATAACAACCAAACTCGTAAATTTTGTTTTAATATGCTATTTTCTGTCGTCAATCAGCCCAATTCAAATTGTTGTATGAAAGTAAGCAAATTCTCATCGCAATCGACCTCGTTTGTATTAATCGAGCCCTAGTTTCGTCATGATTAAATCCAACACGAAAATCATCATCCGAAATCTCCCGAAATCGATAACGAAAGACGTTCTCCTCTCGGAAATCTCCAATCCGAGTCAATTCAATTATTTTCGATTTTGTCAATCGAACAAATCTCGCCCGACCAATCGAGCGTACGTGAATTTCAACAATGTCGACGACATGTACGAGTTGAAAGATCGATTGGAGAACCGGGTGTTCGTGGACGAGGACGGGAATGAGAGTGTTTGTGTAGTGGAGTTCGCGGTGAACCAGCGCGTGCCGGCCAGGAGCAAGCACGACAGCAAGCAGAACACGCTGGCCAGTGACCCGGAGTTCTTGAGATTCGTGGAGGAATGTCGCGAGCCGGCGAGGAGAGCGAATATCGGCTCGGCGGAGGCGAATTTGGAGGAGATCAAGGCGCGCGAGGCGACTGTCGCCATGAACGCCGGGGGAGCGGGTTC
>MQRK01132574.1:0-18157 GCA_001938485.1 Girardia tigrina | reverse complement strand
GTAAGATAGGAAGTTTGTTTAGTAGTAAATCTATCACTCCAACTGGGTTATGTTCCAATTTAGTTTATCAATATAAATGTAATGGGTGTGACGCCACATACATCGGAGAGACTTGTCGTAATCTCTGTAAACGGATTCAGGAACATAATCGCAGGGAAAGTGATAGCAATATTGCTCAACATAAGAAGAACTGTTTGAATGGTAAAGTTGATCTAAGTAATTTTAAGATTTTGTGTTCACAATTTGATAATTACTGGGAGAGGGTGATGTGTGAAGCATTTTTGATCAAGTCTTTTGATCCTAAAATCAACTTTCTTGAAGGTATTTTCATGATTTAAATGACATAATTATTACATAAACATTGCTTTGATATATAAACGCGAGTATATCATTGTTAATTCAGTCTGATGATGATGGTTGATCCGTCGAAATTAATCACAATATATTTTGACAAAAATTTTTTGACTTTTAAAAATGATTTTTATCTGTACTTCAAGTAAATGTTTTTAACATAATTTTAAATGCAATTTTTAACAGTAATTTGTAGTAAAATTATCATGAGCACCACAAGAGGGTATGATAAAAGGTTTAATTGACATAATTTTGAAATTTGTCTTTCAATTTTCATATTACTGATCGGAATCATAATATTCTTGGAGGATGCCTCAGGGACAATATGTACACAAAAAACAAATATATTTCAATATTAATGTCACGTTGGAGAAAATATGTATACATACACTGGTTAAGAAAGGATTAAGCAAAATATTGAAGAGCGTAAACAAATCATTGAAATACCATAATTTGAAGGGTTTAACAAATTTTTAAGCAATGTCATAGTGATTTCAAGGACATCCACAGTTAAAAACTTCCTCTCAAATAAATCGAAAACTATTTGTGGATTGCAAGCTAATCTTGTTTATAAATTTAATTGTCACGAGTATAGAAACTCGTATATTGGAGAGACAAATCGTCATTCTAAAACCCGGATTAGCAAGCATTCATTATTGAGTCGATCGAGAAAGGTTCTTGATCATTGGATACATTATAAGAATAGAACATCTTTTGTTTCACAAAATACATTTACTTTTCTCAAAAAATACGATTAAAATTTACGAGTAGCGATTCTGTGAATCTCTTTTAATAAGACATTGCAACTGTAAGCGACCGTTTCCAACGACTTGAAAAGGATAATATGTTTATTATAATAAGAATAGTATAATAAAATTAATAATTATTTACTTCTTTTTAGAATAATATTATTTTATAAATACAATTAAAAATTGCATATAATTTTATCGACATCGCTTATAGTTGAATATATTTTTTAAAATACAAATTTTAAGATTAAACAATTTTTATTACTTTATTCGCTAGAATACTTTTCTTAATTCTCATCTACCTCAAGATTTTGTGTTTCATTTTTAAACACAGTCGAACGTTGTTAACTCGTCTCTTCAAAAGATATGACCAAGAAAATCAACACTCATTATCCAGTAAGATGATTTGAGTGTCACAAATTTCTGATCGAGAATCCTCATCGAGATCATCCGTTCAGTTCAAACATCCAGATCTTCTCGAAGTACGATCTATTTGTGTCAATTTTCAATATCTTTTACCAAACCGTTAGTATTGACATGGTATTTGCCATAACCATACTTTATCTAAACAATATTTTGTTATCTTTTTCGGACAAAAATATATCAGGATTTTTTTGTTGTTATCTTCTCAACTCTACTTCTATATTATTATGATTCTATTTACTTTTTTTAGTTTTAAAAAGCTCACTTATCCTGGTTTTGAGATGACGATTTATCTGTCCAATGTTTTTTGAATAATTATTGGGTCATTATCATTATCCGTCATTATTAATGAAATATTTAAATTATTTTAAATGATTAATTAAAATCAAAACAATTTTGACTTTTAGAATAAAAAAACTCTAAAATTGTTATTTGAAGTCATTTAAAAAATATAAATAATAATAGCTGAAATTAATTTTGAAAATTGTTTAAATTGATAGGGTATTAAATATATATATAATTCATAAACAATTGTACTATTTGACTCATGTCATATTTATTTATTGTAAGTGAAAACTTAAGATTTTCTCATGGTTTATATTAAAAATACAATTTATTAAAAAGGTTAGAGTTTTATTTTGATACAAGTGCCGACAATAAATTAAAGTTTAAACAATTAAAATAATTTAACTGATTTATGATTTTAAAGTATCAAATGACTATGAAAGATTATTAATTTTATCTAGAATTATTTTTATTTTATATATGTTTGTTTGTCTTTTATTTATTTTATTTGTATGTTGCTATCCTTTCAACAGTTTACTTTTTTCAGATCTTTAAATGAATTGTATAATACATATTTTTTGTTAAGGAAAGTTAACAAAAATGTGACAAAATTGTATTATTTTTTTCTTTATTTTTAATTTTAATTTAAATAAATGCATAATTAGTAAATAACTATTGTAGTTTTATTTTATTAAAATATATTTATATAAATTTTCTTATGTTCAATTTGGTAATTCTTCTGTTTTTAGTTTACTTCTATGAACGATATTTGTCAAATAATTTAAAATTACTGTTAAATTTTAAGTTCTTTTTGCAAATTTAATTAAACAGTGTTTTGTGTAACTGTAAAAATGGTAATTTTTTATTATACTATCAAAGGTACCCGTCGTGAATTTAGAAAATCTGTTAGCATGTAATTAACTCAACAACAAATAAGCTTAAATTAAATTAAGTGTTTTTCTATTAAAAGAACTCCCAGATAACCTTCGATCGCTTTGGTTAACGACACCCTTTCATTTGTGTATTCTCAATGACAATACATGAATCCACACGACAGTTGGACCGTGCCTAAAACCCTAAAACTTGACCGGATTTATCATTTAACATTGTAGTGACCACTTTTAATTAAATAAAAAATCTAATAACAAAAAAATCTTTCTTAACATAAAAATACTAATATTATTATTTACATTAAAAATAACATATTTTACTTATCTAAATAAAAAATCAATGTAAACACAGAAATGAAAAAAACAATATTGTTTTAGTATTCAATAAAATTTTGGCAACTTTTTAAAACATGTCTTTTTTGACTATAATATAATTTTATACTCGATATTTACAAAAAAATGGTGAAAGTCGGAATTTGCTATTCGAAATTATCAATTTTTTTCCTTATAATCTTCATTTAGCTTTCTAACGAGAAAAACCTTTTTTTACAATCATCAAGCGCTAACGTCATTATTTAACGCAAATTGTCAACAACAAGCTGCCACCAACCGTTGTCGATTTATTGTCGGTCGATTACTGCTACTCGATTTATCGATATCAAATTCTGGTGCTCGAACTGTTCCGATTGGCCGAATACGGAGGCCGCGTATCTGTACTCGATGGCCGCGCTGGATTAATCAATTACTTGATTAAATCCCAACAACCGACGCCCAAATCGACCATCATTTTGGTCGAATCAGCGCACCATCGAGTTTATTTTATCCCAATCGACAGAGGTAATGACAACTTCTATAAAGACCGAGCCCACGGTGGGTGCCACTGTTATAAGTTATACTTCCAAGTACCTGTGTCTGTTTTTTCTCATTATTTATAGACACGGATACACATTAAACATATTCGAGTTTTTGACCCGAATCTCTACTCCGAATTGATCAAATTATTGAAAATTGCGATCGATTTAGAGTCAAATTCGAGAAATTGGTACAGTCCCACTAATTATGAAACTTCATTTCAAACAAAACTTTGATCTGAAACAAAGCCTGCAGAATTCCACACAGGGAAAAATTCAGTCAATATTCGTGGTATCCGTTGTTTTACACGGTAGAATAAAGGACAACACAAGCTTATTTAAAAAATATTGTTTATGCTTTACTTGTTTATTATTGTAGAATGATTTATTTATTTGTAAAATATTTACTTAAAAATAAATTATCAAATATTAACATTTTACAGCTCAAACGGTCTTTGTTTTCTTAGAATGATTTTCAATAATTTTCATATGAATATTATATTTTAAATGATAAGCAAAAGTTATATTCGCATCAGCGTCTTCAAAAATATTATTTTTCTATTCCGTTGTATCTAAAATTATTAGAGTAGTTTTTTCAACAGTTTAAAAATATTTCAATCTGATTGGTTAAATGGAAATCTCGGAGTTTTCTCTGGTGGCATAATATTTTTTTCTGAAAAAAATGATAGTGACTCTCTTTTAATTGTGAAGAAGGTTTAGAAAGATTAATTATATTTGGTTGTACAGTCTCTAAAGGCATAGAAAACAGACATTCATATTTATATATAAAATTATTTGTAAGTTTTTGAATTCTTATATAACGTTTTTTCTTTTAATCGTTATTTGTTTTTTGTTTAAGGACAACTATACTACTTTTTTGAAACTTATTTAATATCAACTATAAACCATAACTAGAAAAAGACGCGTCTTTGAAAGTTTCTGTTTTAATTTTAAATCATGAATTATTATTATTTATTGTTTCGAAAACAGTGATAGAAACCGTCATTTATCAAATAAATTAATGTTACCGGCGAACCAACAAACAATAAAAATAACATTTTAGACAAATTTATTATATATTCATCATTTTTTGTTCTTTTTACTTGACAAGTCGATTTCGTTGGCTTCTGGTGTCTTTCAGTGAAAGCACTGCCCCGACAGAACGATCTCAATGCGGGCTATACAAGCTGACCACGTCCTTACACTGATTCACTCCAGTTTCTTCGTCATTTCGCATTTTATCAGCATATATATGATCATAGTAAAATTTAAGCGTGACCGACAAACCGTGATTTAGATGATAACGAAATTTTTCAAAATTATACTTAATTGATTTTTAGCAATATAATTAGTAAATAAGTGATAGAAACCATCATTTATCAAATAAATTAATGTTATTAGTATTTTCTTAAAAAAATTCACGAAATTCCTTGCAGGAATAATCCAAATCGGCATTCAAAATCAGTGTTGATTTAACGATCGGTCGACCAGCACAGTTTTGGGTCGATTTCATCGGCTTCGCGGTTGACCAAAGGTATTTACGTGGATTCGCTCCGGTTCCTCCGCAATTTCTCATTTTGATAGTAGCGTGACTGACGAACCAACAAACAATAAAACTAACATTTTAGACAAATTTATTATATATTCATCATTGTTTGTTCTTTTTACTTGACAAGCCAGAATTCACTACATATTTAAATGAAACATGCTTTCATTTTTTACATTATTCTTTCAGTTACGTCAGCAGTTAGAGATCAAATCCGTTATACTTTTGAATATCGATTTACTGCAGCAGTTTGATGAAAGGACTCTAATAAATTTAAAGTGCTATCGTAGATGTAGATTCAAAGTTTTTTCAAATATTTGATGGTGCTCTAATGGAAGGATGAGTTATCAAAAATACGAAGAATTAACAAAAAGTAATGGCTATGCGAAACACATAGTTGGTCATCCTTTCAATAGTCTAGACATGGTCCTGGAAAGTTCTGATTTTTTTCATTAAAGGAGACAATAAATATTGAAAATGATACCAGAATGTTTCAAACAAAGTTCATGTTCGTTATCGAGTTATGGGGTATCAAAAATAATATAAATTTTCTGCAAAATAACACACCAACCCATACTGTTATAAAAACATATTTGAAGGTTTATATTAAAAAATTGAACTTCTTCAATGGACTCCATGAAGCCCTGATTTAACATCACCACAATAGTGAAATCGAAGATTTAAAATCATCAAAAATAGTTTAGATCAACAGAAAAATGTTGTGAATAATAAAACTGTAAAACAAAATTATTTTGAAGAGAATTCAATTATGAAATTATGATTATAATCATATAATTATTATTATATATAAAATTATTGTTTCTTTAGTAATATATAATATATTGTTTTCGGATTTATAAGGCATTCTGACTTACCATTTATATTGTTGCTTAAAGTAAATTATTTTTTATTTTTATGATTCATTTAATTCAATATTTGCTTGAAAGGTTGTTTAAATAACATTTTATGTTTTATATATTTAATTCTACATGTTGTTTATCAAAATTATTTTTTGGCTTTGTTTACGCATCATTTAAAGTATAAAAATCGATGTTAATAAACATTGCTTTCAATATAAAGATTGTACATATAAAAACAAAAATGTATTATGAGAGAATTTTCATGACTTTGAACTGCGTAATTTTTTAAAATTAAAAAGAGAATATTCATTCCATTCTTTATTCGGTAGCAAAAATTAGTACCAGTTTTGTTATAATTCCAGTTGAAACAAATGTTTTAGATGATTCTTTCATGCTACTGACGGGCCCGAATTCGTATTTTTAGAACTTTGAGATCTAATTTTATAGGGCCTATTTTTGATATTTCTGGGCGCTTAAATACCTGCGTTTATTAAACCCAACTTTCTTTAGAAATCATTTTTCAACAAAAGTGATTTATTTAATGACATTTAATGTGTCTAGACGCCCCCAGCGTTCTTCATAGCTTATAAAAATTCCTAAAAGCCTCTAAGAAAAAAATTTAAGGTGTGGAAGATTTTTTCCTAATCACAATTTCCCTTAATATTCTCATATTGTTATTTGAAAAAAATGAAAAAATACGGTTTCATGTTAAATTTACAAAAATAAACTGTTAAAGAATTTTTCATAAAAAAAATCAATCCATAATTGTTGAGGTTTTAAATCATTATAAAATTATATTTAAACTTAATTTGAAAAATATATTTTTTTTAAAAAATGGTTAAATTAATTTTTTGGAAATAAATCGAAAATGTTTTTATTAAAATAATATTTACAAGAATATTTAAATACTTTATTTTAAAACTTGTTTTACTGTTTCAATGTAATAAACAAGTAAAATATACTATATAAGCAGAGACAGAATGAGTTTCAATTCACAAACAATTTTTTTTACTAAATCTGAATTCTATGTTGTGCGGTAATCTTGGTTTATTTATTAATTTTTAATAACATTTTTTTTAAAATAAAAGAAATAATAAGAAAGTTATCCTATATAGGAGAAGTTAAGTTGAAAAATACATAATTCTAGCATCACTCGAACTAAAGTATTGTTGTGACTGTGTGATCGAAGTTTGCTCTTTTAATTTTGACGTGTTGAAAAGAGTTGAACTAATATTTGAACTTCAATTGTTGCTAGTAAAATAAATTATTATAAAATGATATTTGTTCATTCTTCGTGTATTATTGTTGGACGAAACCTTTTGGTCATTTGAGAGTCAGGTTAAAAAATAAATACAAATAAAAAAAACTAAATTTAATTTCAATACCCAACATAATTACAGAATCTAATACAATTTGATACAATAATTGTTTAAAAAATGATTAAATTTTTAACAATGAAATAATTTTTTGTTCGATCTTATCTCAAAAGCTTTATATTTATTTGTTTCAGCACTATGTTTTCGATCACATTGAATTTTAATATATTAACTTAGATTACTATATACTTAGAAGTTCAGTTTCATGTAATGTTAATGAAAGATTTGACCTTATTTTACATACTTATAGCGTAATATTAAGAATAATTATTTAAGTAACTTTCAGTAGAAAACAATAATTATTAAGGAAGTAGAGTAATATGTTTTATTATAACCAAACTCAAGACGCCGACTGAGAGGAAAATTTCTTACATTTATAAGTCCTACAATGGACTCTTTATGCATCAAATGTATTTGTACCCAGAAGGGTTAGTAACACCTAGTAATGTACTTATCAAGACATGGTTATGAAGAGTTATGAATTAAATTACAAGTAAATTAAGCTACATAAAAACATTTGTTGCCACGAACACAAATACGCGTCCTAATCGCTCCAGTCGTTGATTTATTTAATTTATATTGTGTCTATTATGACTTATTTTCAAGTTTTTATTTTTAAATTCTGAAAAATTTTCCGGCCCCTGGCGAAAGTTTTATGATTTAAAGTAGGCAATAATAGTTGTAAGATTATAAGTATAATTTATAAGATATTTTAATTCTCAAAATTTAAATAATTATTGATGTTATTAGATATCTATATCTATATCCATATCTACATTTATAATAAACGGTTAAAAATAGAAATAATAAAAATATCTTCAAATAAATTCAGTTGTTTAAATAAACAGAAATATTATTTAAAAATTCAAAAATTGTCATTGAAATACATTATTTTAATCCAAGCGTATTTTTTTCATTATTTAAATGTCGGAAGAAACAGGAGACATTTATACGACTAATGTCGTTCATAAAAATAGTGTTAACATATGTTTATGGAATTTCAAAATTCTTTCATTTTATAAATAACGCTTATTAAAATTACTTTTCTACAATAAGTTTCATAATTTTATTGAGGAGATAATCAATGTCGTCAGGGTTTTTTATTAGTTCACAATTTGAGTAGTCTATCATTTCATAAAAGATTTTCTGGAAATAACATTTTTGAACTGTATGATATTGTTTCCGTTAACCTTAGAGATTTCTAATAACTTTGGATGAAGTTTTCTTTTGTGATGTAGTCTTTTGGTTTATTATGAAAATGTTAATTTTAAAAAGTTAATGTTAATAAATAAAAAATGTTATCATAATAAATGAAAGAAATCATGTTTTAAAGTTGTGAAATTGGTACAATTATAATCATTTAAACTTTATTTTTTACTATTATTTGAATGACCTGTTATTTTCATATATTTTTTTAACTTTTTTATCCATAATAAAATATGAATAAGGGCAAAAATTTGTGTCATGTACAGTACCCACATGTTTTATTAATTTGATTTTATAGTGGTAACGTAATACTAATAATTTTATTTGAAATTATTTTTTGTAAACAAGTAGCTCGAAACTAGAATTGATAATATTTTTTTTAGAAAATAACTTTTTAACCGAAATATTGGTGATTATAGTGGTTATTTGTCACTATAATTAAATAATAATAGAACAAAATTGAAGGTGGGATTTAATTGTATAATAAAAAATAAAAAAATAAACACAAACAATTGATAAATTACAGATAATACACCAAAAAAATATAACCTCGTCAAAATAATAAAAAAAAAACTGTCCCGATTATAATTACAAAGTATCCATCGCCAGCGACTACCAAACTCCAATTGGAATTATAATTTTTTTATTAAATTTATCAATTTTTTTATCGCTAAGCGATCATTGATCGTTTATTTTAAAATTAACTTTATAATTTAATTAACTTTATATAAATAATAAATAAAGAATTGAAGGAGAAAATAAAAGAAATTGAATTGACATTAACTAAACAAATTTTAAATAAAATGTTATTAAATGATTAAATGAACAAGACTAATAATAAAAAAAAACGACAGATTGAAGCGAATTGAGAAAGAAAATAAAGATTTGAAAGATCAAACAAAATGCTCGAATTCGAGAACAAAAGAATTACCTGAGCAAATCAGTATAAATAATTCGTTGAACAACGAAATGAGTAAATTAAAATTGCTAATGAAAGATATCAGATAAATCAGAGAAATTCATTCTTAATTGACAATAAGTTGGTGGATTTCTTTTTCGATTTACTTTTGTTTCCCACCTGTAAATATAATTCTTTTAAGATTGAATTATTTCAAAAAAAATCTGACGCATTGACGTGTACACTCCAATTCGCACTGATAACCCTGTTCAACCCCAACAAAGGTTCGTACAATTGCCCATAACACACAATTCCCACCAATATCACCACAAATGAAAGCCATAAACCAAACACAGACCTGTCACACAAAATACAAAGCACTCAAAAACTGCATATGGCCGAGCATTCACAAACGAAAAGCGATCACACCATAATATATTAACTTTAGTTGATATATTGCAGTGATATTACTATAAAATATTATATTTAAATCATTATACTACCCTAACCCAAAAGTCACCGGATACCTGATTTTTTTAATCATTTTTAAAGAAATAAGTATGAAATATGAACCAATTGTACAATTTGTATAAAATAAATATTTCTAAATAATTTCAACCCAGTTTAATAATAATTTAACAATCAAAACTTGAAATCTCTAAATAATAAAAATTTATTTCAGTCTGAAAACAATTTGTATTGGTTCTTAAGTCACCGGACATATGTATGATGTACATGAGAAATTATTATTCTCATCATCATCTTTTACCTATTATACTGTATTAATTATTTATTGCTGTAAGATGTAATTTTTTTCTAAAATCTTTTCTTTTTAAAGTGACAGAATTAAACTTTTGTTTGTTTGAGATTAAAAATAGCGATTTTAAAGTTCAAATTTGTTTTCAATTAAATATAAAATCAAACCATTTTATAATATAATATAATATAATATTGTGTTATAAAGTTTCAATTCGAAAATGCTCCATTTTCTAAAATATTTTTCCAACACATTTTAAAATGTTTTTAATAAGAAAATTATGCGGTTTTACTATTTGATGATTTTTGATTTTCAGAATCTTTTACAAAATTTTTGTTTTATGCTCAAATTTACAAAAAAAACGATGTATATTCTTCGAGAAAAAAATCTAGTAGTAGTTGAAAATTGACTTGACAAATGGAAAGAAAATATCGAACCAAATTTAGAATGAATGGTTGTAAATAAAACAGACGAAGAATTGAAAGCGACATGAAGAACTTTTGATCTGTCGAAATTAAAACAGAATTTAGGTGCTAGTGGAAGAGAATATACGCCTAATTAAAGTAATCATTGATAAGAAACGAACAACTTCCCAGTGTTGAATATGGATATGGATAACGAGATATGGATAACGCGAACCCCATTGCAAAGGATCATGCATGATTTATTAAGATTAAATCCCTAAAGGATTCAGATGATCCACTGATTGATAGAAGGAGACTTTGAACAGAGATTTGAATTCTCTAATTTAATGTTTGACAAGCTCAAGAGCAATGCAACATCGTTAAACAAGACTTTATTTAGCGATAAATGTCATTTTTACGTAAGATGATACGTTAATTAATACAATTATTGCTTATGGGAACACATTGAACTGACTATACTGTTGTTCAAGTCATGAATACTCCATGATTACCAGTATGGACAAAGATTTGAAAAAAAAGAGAATACTTTGGTCATATTTCTTGGAAGCAAGCGTATCCGGATAAAGTTATACGGGAATGTTAGGTTAAAGATTCTGAAGTGTGATATTTGAGAATGGTGCATGATTTGTGGAATTATGAATTGTGGTGGATGAATTTTATGCCTTTGGTACCCTTCTCCATCGTACTGCACAAATTTTTTTGATTGAGGATAATTTTGGGCAGTAAAATATACAGTTGCGGTAAAGTTAACTGGGGAAATAATAGAGTTGACCCCTTATTTACTGGATTTAAACCTGTTTGATATCTTCCTTTGAATAATATTTAAAAGAATCTATTTAAAACCATTTAAACTCTTAACAATGCAATTGTGGAGCAGATTTAGTTAATTTCCAAAAATGCATACAAATGTTCGTCATGGTTACCAAGATTAGGTACGTTATGAAGTGTCTTCTGATGATAAAACTTTTGAAAAGTGCATAAAAAGTATGATTGTTTAAAGTGACAAGGATGCATTAATCTTAATTTTAACTATTTCAGTTTTATAATAAATAAACGTTTTTTTCGAAACTTTTATTTTGACTACCCTGTAATAGCAAACTCGATATTATATATACACCAAAACCCCGCTATGCGTCTATTCGCTTTTGCGTCGATTGATTTTTTATTTTTGCCATATAAAATTTAACATTAAATAAATTAATTAATTAATTAACATTAATTTAAACATTAAATTTGTTTTAATAATTGCAAAATTTAATATGGGCATGAGCAGTAAACGCAAATCTTCCAGAAAGGCTTTAACGCTAGATGTAAAACTGGATATACTTAAGCGCTTTGATCGCTATAGATATCGCAAGGTCTCTTACGTTGCCGGTATCGACAGTTAAAAGCATTCGAAACCGAGATCCTTCGAAAATAAAGGAATGTGGGAAAAAATCCACGCAATTGTTATCCCGACAATGTAAATGCAACAGATCCACTTTAATGGTCAGAATGGAATCACTTCTAACATTGTGGATACAGGAGCAGAATTACCATAGGATGCCGCTAAGCAAGATACTCGTCAAAGAAAAGGCAAAATCAATCTTTGACAGTTTAAGACTACAAGAGCCCAGCACAAGCATATTGATATATATTGATAGATATATTGTAATAGTCTTTCTGATCAATATTACCACATATTCGTTATGCGTCGAAACTCATTTAGCGTCTCAACTTTCGGAACCGAATAGAGACGCAAAGCGGGGCCTTGGTGTATCTAAAGACATATGTTAACTGTTCGCTTATTTCTAAGGGAGGGTGATCTGTGAACCATTGATGATAAAATTTTATGATCCTAAAATAAATTACCAAACAATCTGATAATATTACCCTATTATTTACCTTCTTAAACTTTATTGAAATTTATATTTGATTTGGTTATTATATAATGGTTACACAACCATTGTTCTTGCATATAAATGCTGACAAAGTATTGTTTGTTTTGTGTGAAGATATCGTTCAAATTTAAAATTATTTACAATTTATTTTCATGAGTGTTATTTAGCTTTTAAAAATAATTTAACATCATTGTTTAAATATTTAAAATTTTAAAATATTGAAACTCTTCAGACAAAAATTAATGAAAAAAAGGAAAAGTAAGGAAAATCAAATCAATTTTAAAGTTTGTTAAAGAAAAATTAAAAAGAATATTATTATTGCTACTGAATTGAGTGAGACTAATAAATTAATGTTATAACATTATAACATAATGTTAAGTTATTACATTCCGTTTGATAAGTCTATGAAAGGGAATCAAAGTTATATAAAGCGATACATACGTAAATGAGTATTACATTATGGTTTTGCTAATCATTAAATGGAGTTGACTCTCGCTAATCCGTGCATTATGGAACCGAAATAAATGTAAATCGGGCGGATAAATAAAAGATCTTATCATTCGGGTTTTTTATTTTTTAAAAACATTTTCCAACATTCTTTAATCTAGCTAAATTGAATAATCACCCGAAACTCATTGTTTCCAGTCCCATAATTCACGGATTAGAGAGTCGATTGTATTTATTTCTTCATGTATAACTTGAAATATGTTCAAATGTTTATTGCAAGCATTTAGTTTACTTGCATTATGGTGACCCGAAAAATGCGGCACGATTAAATCGCCCAATGACAAAAGCGCACACTTTTTCAAATTTTTGTGAAAATTTTTGTTTAAATTCTTAACAGAAAGTATCATTATTTCTACTATTATTATATTGTTTAAATTTAAAATATTATATGACTTTTTGAATTTTAATAAGAAAATTTTTGTAAAACTTATATTAATAACACGTTTAAAATAACACACTTAAAAATTACACATTATATTATATTTCCAGATTATATGATAATTTATTTAGATAATTTATTATATCATTTTGATTATAATTCGACTGATGGAAAATAGTCACAATATTCAAGAACGTCTATTAAAGTGGATGAAAAATTTCTTGATGGAGAACAAATTGTGCATTTTTTGTACCATGTTGTAGCTTCAATTTGTAATTTTTTTAAATATTGTATTGGACACCACATTTTTTTTAAGTTTTCCCAAAATTTCGTTTTATTTAATTTTATAATGTTTCTTATGAAAATATTTTTCTTGTTAAAAAGTTTTTTGACTCAAAAAATTAATTCATTTAAGAGTTTAAACAAAAATTTCAAAAAGTGAGCAATTTTGTCAGGGTGCTTATGTCGGTGGACTCTTTTGTCGGGGCGCATTTTTCGGGGTACCATGCATTATAATAAGAAACTGATGTCCATTTTTATAAATTTGTGGCTAATCAAAATTGTAAATTCAATTCTTCTCTTTGAAAAAATTTACTCACAAGTCAATTTTGGAAGGTTTTTTGTAATGGTTCGTTAAGCTCTAAAGTTGACATTCCGAGACAACCAAAACGGAGATAAAATATTGATATTCAATCAAATATACTGTAAAATATTTGATGAATAAAAATATTTAGGCGAAAATGAGTTAATATTACATTTTAATGTTCACTTGTAATTATTTTACGATTTATTATTGTCTACTTATTTGTCTGGCTTCAGTATTTGTTAAAAATATCTAAAATATTTAACATCTTGACCAGTCTGAACTCGATATTCACTACTTAAAGGATAGTAAATGATCTTTGTGAAGGCTCTGAGCGTATGTCACATTTTGGAAAAGTGCTCTTAAACTGTGCACTGATAGCATATTTTTTACTTTATATATATAATAACATATTTTAATAGATTTATTATCTTTATGTTATAGTATAAAAAATCAAAACATGATTATGAAAATAGATGTTTAATCAAAAAGTATTGTTAAAAATTCTTAATATTTTAAAATAAAATTTAAAAAGCATTATTATAGTATTATAATAAACTTTTCATTAAATGTAAATAATTAGAATGTTTTGTTTCAATGAATAATTGATAGAAAATCATATTGAAACAAGTGCAATTTACCTTTCGAGCTTAGGAGGGGCCTAAATAATTAATAGGGGTAAATGAAATGCAATAACGATAATCTAATTGAGAAATCGCAATCCATTTACGAAACATGACGACACGAAGATATAACTCAAATTATATTTCCAAAATAAATTAATAAAAACTTGTTTCTACAAAAGCTAATGCATACGATCGACTGAAATGTAGAGCGAGTCGATGATATCAGATGCCAAAATGTAGAAATATTGAAGGTTATGAAAATAAAATGTAGAAAGATTATGATGTATAAAATTGCATTTATATTAAATTAGCATTAATCAATGATAAATTGTCCTAAGTTCGATATTTTAGTATGGTTTTTCTTTTTTAATTTGTTATTTACAAAATTATATATAATGTAATGAATGAGAGAAACTCATATCAAACTCATATAGGTTAATGTTTGAATATCTACATTTTGATATATGTATTGTATTTTCTTTCAGGTTTTGTTTTTTTATTAGAAAAACATTTGCAACAAATAAGTGATGCATTATTGTTATCTTCATGATTTCAATAAAAAAAGTCTTATGAAATACCCCTGGCATAGGTTAAAGGTTCCTTACCTGATCCACTTCATTTTATCTATAAGTTGCTTATCCATTTTTGGAAGGAAAAAGTCTACTTACCCCTGTTTTATATTGACAGTATTTTGCTCAATTTTCGATTATTAATTCAAAATATTAAAATAAGTATTTCAATATAATTCAAATTTGTCGTTGATGTATCCAACTAAAAAATAAGGTACATTTATCTCTCTGCAATAACTCAAATGTAGTTTACGATTATATTATAATCGAATATTTTGTTAGTTTGCGTTTAAATTGTCTTAAAAATTCGAAAGAGAATTTATAATTATAAAAATTTTATTAACCACTTAATGCTTTCAAACGAGTGGCATTCGCCCGCTTAGTACTTCTCAAATAGCCTTAACACGAACGTTGGTCCAGATTTTCGATTTGTTACTATGTATACTATCCATAAAGGTATAATATCGGCTTGTCTTTTTTAATATTGGGTTGCTTTATTTTAAAGTCATTATTAAATATTATTTAATTGACTTTATTTTTAAACTTATTACTATGTTTGTACATATAATCCGAGCATTTAGTGGTTAATGATGTGTGGAATGTTTGATGTTTTGTGTTTGAATGTTGGGTGTTGATTTGGAATTGTGTCTCTCGGCGCAGATGGATGATTGGTATTTTAAATCTTATTATGTGAAACTAATTTATTTAAATTTAGATTTAATATTGAAATTTATTTTGAATTTATTATAACGGTAAATTTCAAATAATTTTCAATAGGAGGTTTATTTTGGCAGTTTCTGTTGTGCAGTACAATTTCATTAAATATTAGATGCTCAGCAGCTGCTGTTGCACTCCTGTAGTATGGGCTTGGATTTTACCTTCGTTCCACGAACACCTGTACGAATGATTTTATTTTTGATTCGCTTTGTAAAGATTCATGTTTCGCTGCTGTAGGTCCAATCTCGATTCATATAACTCTTGAAGAGCATCGCACATCAGACCAAGATCCATCACAAATTCAGTTGATGCTATTTTCTTCTTCAACCNTTCATATGTACATTTCTCATTGTTACTTCTTGTGGGATCAGTCATTGCTTCTTCAAAATGATTTACCAGAGCTGCATAATTATTCCACACTGCAAACACTGCACGGAAACTTGACGAAATCCATCGCGTACATAAAACCCGTTCAATTTTTAATAACTCTACTTCAAGTAATTTAGCACATGAATGCAGTTCTCTACTATTTCTTGGAGAAGCATGGTATATTAGGTATAGCTTATCAAGGAATGATTTAAATCTATTGACTCATGAAACGTTCTTTACGGTATCTGCTGCTGATAGTTCAAGTCTGTGATTAGCAGAGTGCCAGAATATCACCGATGAAAATTTATCAGTAAGTAGCTTCTTTACTCCACTTCTGCATCCCAACATGACAGATGCACCATCACATGTAACATAAACTAAATAGTTCTTTAAGTATTCTTCACCCATCCCGTAATATTTAAGACAGTCTAGTAATCCAGTAAAGATTCTGTTGGCTGTGACACTTTAAAGTTCGACTAAGTCCAGAAATAAATTTACTGGTTCTTTCATTTCAGTGCCTTCTATACAACTTCGCAAGTACACTATAAGGGTTGATTTTTCACTCAATGTCGTAGACTCATCGATCATCAGTGTCATATTACTTTTGGAATTAACCACTTCTTTGACCAGCTTTTGTCTCATTTCAGTGCTTATATGGTTCACAATATTAATGTATGCATTTTTCGAATGTAGAATGCGACCCATGTCTATCCCGTTCATTTCTTGTAAATCAATTTCCATTTCAAAGTTATTAAATGACTGATTTCCTTTCGCAACTTTGTATGCAGTGTGAAAAATTTTAGCCGTCACTGTTTTCTCACGTGTCAATGACTTTAACATTACGTTTTCAAGCTTTTCCTTTTCTGCTTCTGTTACTATCTTTACAGCAGATTCCTTGTGAAGCAAAATTTTCTTTCGGAGGGAATTTTGCTGTTTCTTTTTTTCATCTCCGTAACAAGATATTTTGCCATCAGTCCATTCTTTTGATATTTTCATGCCCATTTTTGCTTCTATGCCAAGTGTTCCAACCTTTCGGCAGACTGTACAGCCGACCTTTTTTATTCTAACGCACAGCCACTCATATCTTCCGCAGAAGTCTAATTTTTGCTCCAATGTCCAACAACTTGGCTGATCATTGTCCGAGTCTATGTCTACATCGCCTACACACGTTTGTTCTGAGACTATCGTTTGAATATCATTACATTCCGCAAGTTCTTGTTTCAATTGTTTGCTTACCGGAGCAGCAGCTCGGAAAAAACTTGAGATTTTCTTCATTTCAAGACTTTTTTGTTTGTTTAATTATTATTAATTTTAAGACTAAAATCTAAAATGACATCGAATAATTATTTACCAAATAATTTAATCCATATGGCCACACCCCTGAAAGGCTATACCAGAGATATCATATTAAATATTACAGAATAACAACATTTGTTACTTGGTACATTTATATAGCTTGTTGTTTATTTGTAAACCGTAATTTATGTCGTTCCAGTGAGTCCCCACTGTAAAAAGGACTGACAGTAAGTAAAACACCGATTATTTTATATAAATATAAACGAATCTGACAAAAAAGGTATAGAAACTGTGTTCCCTTGAGTTCCTACTGAAAAAAGCACTGGAAAGCACTATTACAAATTATCATAAAGATGATTCGAATTGTGATTGCAATAAATGTGGTAAGAAATATGAGTTCTCTTATCAATTGACATTACTTAAATTTAAACAAATTTTCGTCTCCTTTTCTTTTAAAACTTTTGTCATTTGTATTTTTGTTTTCGTTTTTTTTATTTCGTCAATTTCATTTATTTAGTTAGTCCTTTTTTCTTTTAAATTTTAAAATTATTGCAATTGTTTTTTATTAAATTATTTTATTCAAAAAACAAGTTGTTATTTTAAATCAAATATTT
>MQRK01132557.1:0-10788 GCA_001938485.1 Girardia tigrina | reverse complement strand
TGTTGGTAGGCTGTAATTCCTTGAGTAACTTCTGGAATGCACGACACAACGCTGTGCTTGATATCTTCGCAACTGAGATTAAAGCACACTCGGGTGGGGTAGTACATGTGAATGAAACCTGTCGGTATGTTCCTTTCACGAAGCGTGTTGATTTGCAAATCTTCTTTGAATCAAAAAATACTTTGTTCCTTTTTGACGTAAAATGTCCCTATGATCCCATGCACAATCTTGAGAATGCTGACCGAAAGAATGTGAACAAATATTTCCCCTTAATGTTGCAAATCAAAGATGTATGTGGTTACAAAGTCGTCCTTGACACAATCATTGTTGGTACTCTTGGTGCATGGTGGACCCACAATGAGGACAACCTGGACGACCTTAATTTATCATTTAGAAAAAAAGCCATAGCCAATGCATGCGTTGAGTCCAACATTCGTTGGTCCTGTCGTCAATGGGAAGCCTTTCAGGACCCTCGAGAACGAACAAACACAGACATAAAGATGTGATACACGATCCGAATGCCGGCTTCGAAGCCCTTCAAGAAGGGCCCATTTTTGATGATTGTGACTCTGACTCTGTGTTTGGAGAGGATCACGGGTTATGGTAGCTGTATGTTTAACATTCTGAGGATTCATAGTAGTATTGGAATCAAGATTTTAAATGTTTGTGTTAGATACAATGACCCAACTTAAGTGTGTTCACTTGATTTGAACTGCTATGTATGGCAGAGGTGAGAGCTTTTTATGTATGTTGGATCCCAAGTTCTATAACTCAGTTTGTTTGGCATCACGATTGCTGTCTTCTATATTTCTGCTTTGAACATAGAAGATGAACGCTTGCAATTGTGGTCTGCTCTCCTGCTCCACAAACTTCCAGTGCTGATAATTAGGAGCCCTTCTCTCTTTTTCTTCTTTTCCCCACTTCATCTTCCACTCAGAAAATGTGCCGTAAAGCACTAAAACTAAATTGTAACAAATCACTGTGTTTACAATAAACATTCTGCAAAAAAAAATAATAGGGACAATAAATAAGGAATTAAGTTCACCGATATTAATGGTACTTCCAGCTCGTTCATCTTTGAAACGCACATTGCAGCGAAAAAAACAGCAGTTTTGTTCTGATGAAAGAAATCTATCTGCGAAATCATTGGATTTGAATTTTTATATTCCAAATGAATTTCAAAGTATGACTCTTTTTGATTCAAGTCCCGGTGAAAATCGAACTATATTGATTGGCTCTAGTGAATTAATACTCTTTGTCTAGCGAGGGCAAAATTATGGTTCGTCGATAGTACCTTTAAATTGGTTCCATACTTGTTTTTTTCAACTTTTTACCATTCATTTTGAACTGGTTTCTGGAATTATTCCTGTTGGTATACTGTCTTGTTCAAAACAAAGCATGTAATACTTATAATAGACGTTTTAATAAAAAAAGATCATTCTTTCTGCTGCTCCCAAAAGAATACTTTTGGATTTTGAAAAAGCTGCAATGGATGCTTTCAAAGAAGCCTTCCCTAAAATAAGTATATGAGATTGTTATTTTCATATGACCCTGAGCGTGCAGAGGAAAGTATAGAAATTGAGAGTGAAGCGTCATGTTACTCTTCGTAGTTTGCCTGCATTAGCTTTAGTTCCTCGAGAGGGCGTTGAAGAAGTGTTTTTAGAATTGACTGATTCTATGCCATCGCATGAAAAAATACCAGAATTATTATCGTATTTCGAGCACACATATATAAGAGGAATGTCCGGCCGAGTTGAGACATATGTGTAATTTATTTTTCCAACATAATCATGGAATCATTTTGAAACCGCTTCTGAAGGTTTAGCCAGAATAACTTATAGTATTGAAAGATGGCATTATGATTTGCAAGCTTTTTTTTCAATTACGCGTACCTTCCATTAACTGTATGAGGGGTTAATTTAAATGTGTATTTCAACAAAAAAAATTTTGGTGTTGAATTATGAGTATTGAACCAAATAATAATGAAAGTGGTATAAACACTACTTACATGGACTTCCGTCCCAATATTTGAACACTGCACTCAACATAACCGACCACAACACCATTAGATAGTTGTTTACTGCAGCTCTTTCACCCCAACTACAATTTCTACACAACGCAATTGGAACCAGATATGTTGATATATATAGGCTTTTGAATAATTTAATTAAAATTCATGCATAAAATGACTTTGACCTAAACAATGCATGAATGGACAGAAAACCAAAAGACAGAAAAAATATACAGATGCTAATTAGAGTTTGAGATTAAAAGAAATTTTTTGAAACTTAGGAGACTACACTTCTTGAATACACTTCTTTTACCAGCTGATTATTATGCTAGAAGAACCAATATCTCAGTTTTTATCTCAAAATACAGCCTATAGTTAATTAACCAACACGATAGGTAATTCAGAACCCTTTGAATATCTTTGAAATATCAAACTAGAATTGAACTCTTTAAACACTTCCTTCACAAAATATAATGTGTAGTGGCCACTTTTATAAGATTAAAATCTTATTAAATTAATTTATATATATTTTATATCTAATAAATTAAACTTAAATATAATATAAAACTTAAACATTAAAATCACTATATAAATTTTTTATAGAAAAAACTAATGACAAATTGTGATATCAGAAACTATTTGTTTTATCCAACTACTGTTAGCAAAAAAATTTTAAATTTAAAATAAATGTTTTGCGGATTTTTAAAAATGGCTTTTGATTTATCAAATTGAAATCAATTGGACATCATTTGAAATCGCAACTGCGTTTCAGTTTAATCGATTAATATTCACAAATTCATTTAATTTAATTTAAGCGCACTACTTAAATCAAAAAATTATCAACAAGTCGCTGCTGACCAAAGTTGATTTATTGCCGGTCTATTATTGTCACTCGATCGATTCCCCCCGAATTGTGGCGCTCCAACCACTCCGATGGGCCGAATACGAGGCCGTGTCTCTGCACTCAACGGCCGCGTGAGATTAATCAATCATTCGATTCAATCCCACCGATTGGCGCCCGAATCGACCGTCGTTTTGACTATATCGTTGATTCATCGAGCGTCGTCTACTTCGATCAACAGAGGTAGTGGCCATCTCTATAAATACCGAGCCAATGGTGGCATGCCACCGTTAAAAGTGAAATTAATAATTACTCATGTCTCCTTTTCTCCATTATTTAGAGACGCTGGTACACTTCATAACGACTTACTGAAACGGTTATTTATCTAATGTTTACCATCTTAACTACAACTTCTTTCAGTAAACTTTCAATAATTTTTTATAAGTGCATAGACATTGTACCACAATGTTAATTATATAACGGTATACGAAAATGTTAATATATATATTATATATATTCATAGAATATTATATATACGACAATGTTAATTATATAAAGGTACATGTGTTGATTGATTGTTTGTGTTTGAATGTGATTCGATGTGTGTGAGTATGAGAAAATATTGATTTTGTTTCACAATTAACAATTTTATCTAAAATAAAGTGTGCAAAAGTTTTCAATGTAGTGTTGGAGAGACGTATAATAAAAACGATTTCTATTTCAATAAAAGTTGTGTTAACTTTAAATATTTTGATTTAAGACTAATGACGCATAATTGGTTTGAGATCAGAAGATATGCGAAAACTCATCAGACCACGGATGAAACTGTTTCAGTGTTCATAGGAATATTTGTTTCAATGAATTTGAAGAGTAGACATGAATTAAATCAACACGAGAAACAAGATCATAGTCTAAGAGTCCCTCAAGAAGAGTCGGGAGGATTCAAATGTCATATATGCCGAAAGAACTACTAGACCAAAGGATGACTCATCAGACATCTCAGAACATCGCAGAAAATTTAAAAAGAACATTTAGTCCAAATATTTCTTAGTAAAACTAATCATTTCAGTGAATCGAAAAAAGGGAATCAACCACTGAATGCGATACCAGAAGACAAAGCAAGTACCAATAGTTGATACAAATGCTGCTGCGACAGGAAAGTCAGAAGCGAGTCCCTTAGAAACCCTTCTGGACTACCGCCTTACAAATATAACTGCGAGAGGAACCTTCAGATGCCCGTTTCGTAAATGTGTGAAGTTTACTTATACAGCCAAAGAGACGTAAAATCATGGAATTGCTACTCATGACTGGTCGTTTCTCACTGAATTGTCAAAGCATGTACGAATTATTCTAAATCTGGAAGATTTAATTTATTTATTTTAAGGATATGGAACATACTGGACCATTCAGGATCAAGAGTGGAAGGATCTTATGGATTCAAGAACAATATTTTAGATTTACGAAATTTTGATACCCTTAATTGAACTATAAAAAAATTAATTTCTTATAGAATCTTTTTAATTGGTATTTTATTGAGAACTTGTAAATTTAAAGGAAAATATTTCTTATCATAAAATTTTTTGTGTACAGATAAATTTTGGTGATCGAAAAAAATCTTTAAAAATATTTTGTCAAAATCGTTGCTTAGCAAAGTTTTTTGTAAAATAAAAATTTGGATTTCGAACTAGCCCGTTTAAATTTGATCATTATTAACTTTCGCATCAATTGTAAATGTAAATAAGTAATTTATGTCAAAGTTAAAATTAAAGAGGACATGATTTCATTTAAACAAAGTTGTCAATCCAATTTGTCCTTTGACGATGAAAAAGGAGATTAAGATAATCTAAAAAAGACCAATAATTTTCTCCGAGGTGACCAGACACATATTCGCCCTGGTGCGCTTCAATGGAATCTTTTTCTTTCAACGGAGTATTTCAGAATCGATAAAAGATAAAAATATACTTCCACAAAGAAAATTGATCAAGAAAAGGTAATTATTAAGGTTATGTTCACCTAAATAATTTGTTAACATTTACCGGTCATCTGGAAACGCCGTGAGTGGGAATAATGCCATGTTGGCTGAATAAGATATTTAAAAATTCGACGTTTTTGAAAAAAATTGCCGACGATAAAAATTTATTTATTATGTTTAAACAAACATGTAAAATAGTGTCATAAATAGTCAATAATACAATAATATTGGAAAGATTTTCCTGGAAAAATACACAGATCCAAAACTGAACATAGAAAAGTTGTACAATTTTTTTTATTAATGAATATCACAAGAAATTTTTTTCTCTATTTTTTTGGGAAGTGACAACGAAAGCAACAGTAATTATTTAATTTTTCTTTGAATTAACTTTCGGGGATTTTAAAAGATCAGTCGCTTCAACTCTTCATCCCAAAAAATGAATAGAAAATATATACTAGTGTTATTGAATAAGTCTGTGTCTCGAGTAGGTAGCATCAAGAAAAATCGATTCTGAATTTTTACTTAACGATATTGTTGAGAATGTTTTAAGGGAAGATATAATTAAAGATAAAAATGATTATATCAATGAACAACTATTTTTTATACTTAGTAAAAATATTGTAAGATTTGTAAGTATAATTTATAAGATATTTTAATGCTCAACATTTATATAAGTATTAATGTTAGTAAATATCTATATCTATATCCATATTTATAAGAAACGGTTAAAAATAGAAATACTAAACATATCCTCAAATGAATTCAGTTGTTTAAATAAACAGAAATTTTGTGAAAAATTCAAAAGTTGACGATTAATAAATTATTTTGATCCAGACTTATTTCTTTTGTTATTTGAATATCGGAAGAAACATGAGACATTTATGCGACCAATGTCGTTCCTAACAAATATAATATTGGAAAAATAGTTATGAGAAAATCTATCAGGGGATTGAGTGAAGAATTTCTAAAACATTATCCGAAGAAAAAAGCGTTGTGCCCAACTTTCTCTTTTTAACTTTTTTGAATAAATCTTAGTTTAAGTATTGATCTTGCAATGCATTTTTGCACTTTTAAATGCGAATTTTAGCTTTCTTTTCTATTTTTACTACTTATTGGTACAATATATTTTAGTTGTCTTCATTTTTTTTAATTTATCGATAATCGGGTACCACTGTAAAAAAGGCACATAAGAAAATTCGAGCCCAATTATAAGTTACTCTGTGCTTCTAAATTGGAGGTCCATTTACTGTTTCATCCATAAGAAATTATACATAAATAATGTAAAGCACAATAAAAAAAGTCATAAAGGTTCTTCACCCTAATTTCAAAAATTTAGACATTTGTCAAATAAATAAGAATAATTCTTACCCTGCCTTTTCCGGGTTTCAATTGAAATTGTTAAAATTTAAACAAATATTTCCTTAAATATTTTAACAAAAATTTTTTATTACAATTTATACAATAATTTAAATTAACAATTTCCAACGCTTTTAAAATATCAAATAAAAATTTAATTTCAGTAAACTAAATTGTTTTAAAAATTTTTTTGCACAATATTTTTTCAATTGGATTTATTCATTAGAAACAAAATAATATAAATCTTAAAGGAAAAATAAATTATTTTGCTTTCAATTGTAATGAAAAGATTTTTTTGTAGAAATAAAAATAATTTTATCAAAAAATATCTAATTAATTATTCATTTTAAAATAAAAAAAGGAATTGAAAGCCATTTTGCAAGTTTTATAAGAATTTCAATTAACCCAGAGGAACTCGTGTTCCGTGTAGTGAATATAAAACAAGACATTATAAACTCATAATTTAAAGCTAATTATGAAAATGTTTTTTTGCAGTTTAAAAATAAAATGCAAAATATTTAAAAAAAATCATTTTTAATGCGAAATGATGAGTTACTGCATTAATTTCCCCAATGAATTAATTTCTGTAATGAATAAAAGTCACGAATTTGACAAATAACCAGCAAATTTGCAAATTTAACCATAAAAAAAATAATTAAACAGTGAACAATTAATCAAAATAAAAAGAAACTAAATCTGACTTCGAACAACTTTTTAATAAAGAAAAATCACATGCATTGGCCATATTCATAAACAGGATAATCATAATATTGTTATGACATTAAATTTTTTGAATTGATATTTTTTAATTTATCAATTTATTATTCTAACAGAATTATTTTGACCACATATTTTAGAACGATTATAATAGGAAATTAAACATTCAAATATAATGCTTCAATCTAAGGACCCTCGTTGTTTTTGTTGCCCACCATAATTGTTTCCCTTCACTTCTTTTTGGAAAGTAATTCCAAGTTTATTACAAAGTAATATTCAAATAACATAATGAGTTTGAGTTCATTTTTTTATTAAATGAGTTTCTAAACCAGTGTTTAACATCAAAAGTCCATTTATTTCTCAAATCTGAAAGGATATTTAGCTGCTGTTTTGCTTTCAGACGTGATAAAATCTACTGGTGTAAAAATAATAATCACATGTGAAATAAGCAATCATTCGATGACACAATCGACAATGAAAACGTCACACATCAAGCGCGAAAGAATTACAAGAGTAATCGAAAGTAAACACAAAGGTCAAAGAATACGCAAATTAAATAATCACGCAGTGTCATAGGAAGTATTACAATAATTATGAAAATGCTTTCTATTAAGCAGTTTATAAATAAAATGCAAAATATTTAAAAAAATCATTTTTAATGCAAAATTATGAGTTACTGCATAATTTCCCCAATGAATTAATTTCCCCAGTGAATTAATTTCCCTAAATAAACTAGGTTTAGGGAACCCTAACCCTAACCACCTAACTCAAACCAAAACCAAAAACACTAACCCTAAACCCTAAGCCTAACCCTAACCTAATTCACTAGGGAAATTAATTCAAAGCGGAAATTAATTCATTGGGGAAACTAATTCACTAGTGAAATTAATTCATTATGGAAATTAATGCGATACTCCGAAATTATTTTTAAAAAACAATTTACCTTAAGTTTCTAACAAATTCAGTCTCTTATAGGTTAGTCACTCAGAGAAACCTCGGTGAAGAGAGTATGTGGAAAGCCAACAGAATGGAAAACTAAGCCTGGAAATGGGCGAATCAGCTCCTTGAAGCCAACGGACATATATACCTGGTGAGGAGATAGGCTCTACCCGCTTCCTAGCCTAAAAGTGCACTCAAAAATATGAAAAAATAAGCCATAAATAAATTTTTACTGGATCCGTCCAGGCCCATGTCAACAACATTGAAGATCTGAAAAAAAGGGCTAGAAATAAAAAGATTTGACGAAGACTTGTGCATCATCTACGGCTAAGATCCAAAAAGAATGGTTAAGATTAAATTTGTTGAATTTTTCAAAAGCAAAATAAAAATAAATAATGACCATTTAAAAAAATTTTAAAAACAAGTTGATGAAGATTTTAAAAGTTTAGAAAGTTATTTTTTTTGAAGAGTTAAAACAAAAATAATTTTTGAAAAGTAAAAAAGAAGCGTGACATCAATTTGTATATACATGGTATCAATTTATTTTTTACCCATCACTTTCAATGGTATTGGGTCACTAGGCTCTTTAGATGGTCCACCCGAACGAAACACTATCTAGCAAGTCCCCGATACGGGGTAAGATAGCTTCGATCTCTGACAGTTTTTCCACTTTCATGTGAGAAATGACTACTTATGGATTGTATTTCAACTGTTATGCATGCTTTTTGGATGCATTTGTAGACGTTATACAGTCGCGAAAGAGAAATGTGAACTTTCTCCTCGCTGATTATTTTATGATTCTGAAAGACAGATGTGCTTCTTTGGCATTGATAATTACTTCCTTCACTATAGTCCATCCAGCTACTCCGGTGAAACACGTGTCAAACCACCTAATTGTGTAATCCTTGGTCAGATGCAAAAAGTCGCACAGCTAGTCTCGGTCGTCACCCGAGATCACCGCCCCGTCGCCTCTGATAGTGAAGTCATCGTTAATGTAGACGGTCGCCCGTCTCAGTTAATTTGAGATCGTCGGAATCTGATAAACGAATTTGACAGGCAGTGAAAGACACTGATTATCATGCTCGGCCCGTCGGGAGATCAATTATGTAGAGATTATAGATAGCTCCTCTACAGATAACTTAGCTACGTTGATAACCAATTTTCGCTCCATCAGAAATCAATGGAACATAATCTAAATCCACTGCATAATTGCTCGAGTACAACAAGTGGAACGCTCTTTGTGAAACTATTTATCTCAAAAAGAGTGTTTTTTGTATTATTTAAACAACGATATTTTTTACACTTATCATTAATTTATTTTTTTCTGTAATATATCAGAGCACCACAACCACCATCGAGATAGTCTGGGTTCAATTACTAAATGACTTTGAGTTTCTGAAATATCTTTGGTATTTGAAAAATTCTGCTTCTTCTTCAATATTCTTCGCCGTTGTTGTCAAGAAGGATTAGCTACTGCTTCATTTGCTTTTTTGACTTGTCTTTTGAGCTTCATTTCATTGTAGAACACCTTTCAGAATTTCACTTTGGAACATAGTAGATACTTCTCTGAAAATTTTATTAAACGATTTTTGGATTTCGCGTTTAAAATTACTTAAATATCCAATTAGTGTTAGCCTTTGTTGAAAGTTAAAGTAGATAACTGAAATTCATTGAAAAAATAATTTCATCAACCAAAAAATTAAATCATTTTAAATGAAATCTGCCCCTTTGGATACATGTATGCCTAAACTTTCTTAAGCTGAATCGAATTGTAGGCAGAAGTGTTCTCAATGCTCAACTCAGAAGATATAATGGATATCTTACACGGTACAAAATTATTTCAGTACCATAGATTTCGGTACCGTATTTTAACACGTCGAATGAGACTAATAGAAAGAAAAAAACAAAGTCAGTTTTGTTTTACAAAATGCAATGAGGAATATATTCAGTACTCGGTACTTTTTGAGGAGGCAACTAAAACTAGTAAATCAAAAAATTAAATTTTTTATATCCATTCTTGTGGCTGCTCTTGATGCTCCATCACCAGAAGAGGTTCCCATTTTAAAGTCATTATCAGAGTCAGAGTTTGTATCGACAGTTCCAAACTGTAGATCTTGCTTTCGCTCTAGCGCCCTTGCTTCTAGTGTTTCAAAGATGGTCTTGTGCTTTGTTCTCGGATGACCTCTTACCCCTGTTGTGCTCCCACTTGGCACCTTGTAATACTCACCACACTTAATGCAGCTAGCCCTATTTTCATTATTCATTGTGAAGTAATCCCAAATTAAGGACATTTTCGGCATCTGGAAGAAAAAAATTTAATTTAATTTGAAATAAAACTTCATTAAATATTATTTAAACAAATAATATTATGACTTAGAAATTGTTTTATAATATAATTTTTTTCTAGTAAATTTCATCACCGAATATTATGAAAACTAATAAATAAACTAGTAAATTAGTATGTAATGTTTAGATATTAATTGAAATAATATTAATTATTATTAATTTATTAATTTTAAAATAACATATCTTTGCTTTAAATATAAAAAAATAATATAAATATTTATAATAATTAGGACTTTAGGACCAAATGAAAATATAACTTTCCTTAAAAAAGGAATAAATGAAAACTACTGAAAATAGAATTTTACTCGAAAGTTCTTCGAAAATATTTGTTTAAAAAACTAAAATTGTAGTAATTATATTGTTCAGTATTCTTTACAAATTTGTATTCTTTATTGGAATATTTGAATTCTTTTCATTGAAATATTTCGGTCATTATCGACTTTTTTGTATTTGTTATTTTGTTGCCGTTATGACAGAGAAGAAAGACAACTGATACGGGGTTTTGCATAACTCCCAAAAGATTTTGTGAACCCAAGTGTAATCGTAACATGATTAAGAGTTTGAATGTTTTTTTGGTTTTTGTTTTCAACTCATTCTAATGCTACT
>MQRK01132556.1:0-10245 GCA_001938485.1 Girardia tigrina | reverse complement strand
CAATGACCCAACTTAAGTGTGTTCACTTGATTTGAACTGCTATGTATGGCAGAGGTGAGAGCTTTTTATGTATGTTGGATCCCAAGTTCTATAACTCAGTTTGTTTGGCATCACGATTGATGTCTTCTGTATTTCTGCTTTGAACATAGAAGATGAACGCTTGCAATTGTGGTCTGCTCTCCTGCTCCGCAAACTTCCAGTGCCAATAATTAGGAGCCCTTCTCTCTTTTTCATCTTTTCCCCACTTCATCTTCCACTCAGAAAATGTGCCGTAAAGCACTAAAACTAAATTGTAACAAATCACTGTTTTTACAATAAACATTTTGCAAAAAAAATAATAGGGACAATAAGTAAGGAATTAAGTTCACCGATATTAATTGTACTTTCAGCTCGTTCATCTTTGAAACGCACATTGCAGCGAAAAAAACAGCAGTTGGATTTGAATTTTTATATTCCAAATGAATTTCAAAGTATGACTCTTTTTGATTCAAGTCCCGGTGAAAATCGAACTATATTGATTGGCTCTAGTGAATTAATACTCTTGGTCTAGCGAGGGCAAAATTATGGTTCGTCGATAGTACCTTTAAATTGGTTCCATACTTGTTATTCCTGTTATTAATAAATGTATAAAAACATTTCAAATACATTCCAGAATCGTGCATATTGATAAATTGTTGTCTGTTGATTAAAATTCTTCTTTGAAATCAGAACAAAACATTTAAATTGATTCCAAATAGAATTTCATCAACTTTTTACCATTCATTTTGAACTGGTTTCTGGAATTATTCCTGTTGGTATACTGTCTTGTTCAAAACAAAGCACGTAATACTTATAATAGACGTTTTAATAAAAAAAGATCATTCTTTCTGCTGCTCCCAAAAGAATACTTTTGGATTTTGAAAAGGCTGCAATGGATGCTTTCAAAGAAGCCTTTTCTAAAATAAGTATATGAGATTGTTATTTTCATATGACCCTGAGCGTGCAGAGGAAAGTATAGAAATTGAGAGTGAAGCGTGATTATGAAGTTGATGTTACTCTTCGTAGTTTGCCTGCATTAGCTTTAGTTCCTCGAGAGGGCGTTGAAGAAGTGTTTTTAGAATTGACTGCTTCTATGCCATCGCATGAAAAATACCAGAATTATTATCGTATTTCGAGCACATATATATAAGAGGAATGTCCGGCCGAGTTGAGACATATATGTAATTTATTTTTCCAACATAATCATGGAATCATTTTGAAACCGCTTCGAATGTTTAGCCAGAACAACTTATAGTATTGAAAGATGGCATTATGATTTGCAAGCTTTTTTTCAATTACGCGTACCTTCCATTAACTCTATGAGGGGTTAATTTAAATGTGTATTTCAACAAAAAAAATTTTGGTGTTGAATTATGAGTATTGAACCAAATAATAAGTGGTATAAACACTACTTACATGGACTTCCGTCCCAATATTTGAACACTGCACTCCACATAACCGACGACAACACCGTTAGTTAGTTGTTTACTGCAGCTCTTTCACCCCAACTACAATTTCTACACAACGAAATTGGAACCAGTTATGTTGATATATATAGGCTTTTGAATAACTTAATTAAAATTCATGCATAAAATGACTTTGACCTAAACAATGCATGAATGGACAGCAAACCAAAAGACAGAAAAAATATACAGATGTTAATTAGAGTTTGAGATTAAAAGAAATTTTTTGAAACTTAGGAGACTACACTTCTTGAATATTTCTCTTTTACCAGCTGATTATTATGCTAGAAGAACCAAAAAAAATGTTTTTTTCTGTTTTTTATCTCAAAATACAGCCTATAGTTAATTAACCAACACGATAGGTAATTCAGAACCCTTTGAATATCTTTGAAATATGAAACTAGAATTGAACTCTTTAAACACTTCCTTCACAAAAAATAACGTGTAGTGGCCACTTTTATAAGATTAAAATCTTATTAAATTAATTTATATATAATTTATATCTAATAAATTAAACTTAAATATAATATAATAAACTTAAATATTAAAATCACTATATAAATTATTTATAGAAAAAACTAATGACAAATTGTGATATCAGAAACTATTTGTTTTATCAAACTATTGTTAGCAAAAAAATTTTAAATTTAAAATAAATGTTTTGCGGATTTTTAAAAATGGCTTTTGATTTATCAAATTGAATTCGATTGGACATCATTTGAAATCTTAACTGCGTTTCAGTTTAATCGATTAATATTCACAATTTCATTTAATTTAATTTAAACGCACCACTTAGGTGAAGTTAAATCAAAAAATTATCAACAACAAGCCGCTGCTGACCAAAGTTGATTTATTGCCGGTCTATTATTGTCACTCGATCGATTCCCACCGAATTGTGGCGCTCCAACCACACCAATGGGCCGAATACGAGGCCGTGTCTCTGCACTCAACGGCCGCGTGAGATTAATCAATCATTCGATTCAATCCCACCGATCGGCGCCCGAATCAACCGTCGTTTTGACTATATCGTTGATTCGTCGAGCGTCGTCTACTTCGATCAACAGAGGTAGTGGCCATCTCTATAAATACCGAGCCAATGGTGGCATGTCACCGTTAAAGGTGAAATTAATAATTACTCATGTCTCCTTTTCTCCATTATTTAGAGACGCTGGTACACTTCATAACGACTTACTGAAACGGTTATTTATCTAAAGTTTACCATCTTAACTACAACTTCTTTCAGTAAACTTTCAATAATTTTTTATAAGTACATGGACATTGTCCCACAATGTTAATTATATAACGGTATATGAAAATGTTAATATATATGTTATATATATTCATAGAATATTATATATACGACAATGTTAATTATATAAAGGTAAATGTGTTGATTGATTGTTTGTGTGTTCGAATGTGATTCGATGTGTGTGAGTATGAGAAAATATTGATTTTGTTTCACAATTAGCAATTTTATCTAAAATAAAGTGTGTAAAAGTTTTCAATGTAGTGTTGGAGAGAAGTTTAATAAAAACGATTTCTATTTCAATAAAAGTTGTGTAAACTTTAAATATTTTGATTTAAGACTAATGACGCATAATTGGGTGGAGATCAGATGATATGCGAAAACTCATCAGACCACGGATGAAACTGTTTCAGTGTTCATACGAATATTTGTTTCAATGAATTTGAAGAGTAGACATGCATTAAGTCAATACGAGAAACAAGATCATAGTCTAAGAGTCCCTCAAGAAGAAGAGTCGGGAGGATTCAAATGTCATATATGCCGAAAGAACTACTAGACCAAAGGATGACTCATCAGACATCTCAGAACATCGCAGAAAATTTAAAAAGAACATTTAGTCCAAATATTTCTTAGTAAAACTAATCATTTCAGTGAATCGAAAAAAGGGAATCAACCACTGAATGCGATACCAGAAGACAAAGCAAGTACCAATAGTTGATACAAATGCTGCTGCGACAGGAAAGTCAGAAGCGAGTCCCTTAGAAACCCTTCTGGACTACCGCCTTACAAATATAACTGCGAGAGGAACCTTCAGATGCCCGTTTCGTAAATGTGTGAAGTTTACTTATACAGCCAAAGAGACGTAAAATCATGGAATTGCTACTCATGACTGGTCGTTTCTCACTGAATTGTCAAAGCATGTACGAATTATTCTAAATCTGGAAGATTTAATTTATTTATTTTAAGGATATGGAACATACTGGACCATTCAGGATCAAGAGTGGAAGGATCTTATGGATTCAAGAACAATATTTTAGATTTACGAAATTTTGATACCCTTAATTGAACTATAAAAAAATTAATTTCTTATAGAATCTTTTTAATTGGTATTTTATTGAGAACTTGTAAATTTAAAGGAAAATATTTCTTATCATAAAATTTTTTGTGTACAGATAAATTTTGGTGATCGAAAAAAATCTTTAAAAATATTTTGTCAAAATCGTTGCTTAGCAAAGTTTTTTGTAAAATAAAAATTTGGATTTCGAACTAGCCCGTTTAAATTTGATCATTATTAACTTTCGCATCAATTGTAAATGTAAATAAGTAATTTATGTCAAAGTTAAAATTAAAGAGGACATGATTTCATTTAAACAAAGTTGTCAATCCAATTTGTCCTTTGACGATGAAAAAGGAGATTAAGATAATCTAAAAAAGACCAATAATTTTCTCCGAGGTGACCAGACACATATTCGCCCTGGTGCGCTTCAATGGAATCTTTTTCTTTCAACGGAGTATTTCAGAATCGATAAAAGATAAAAATATACTTCCACAAAGAAAATTGATCAAGAAAAGGTAATTATTAAGGTTATGTTCACCTAAATAATTTGTTAACATTTACCGGTCATCTGGAAACGCCGTGAGTGGGAATAATGCCATGTTGGCTGAATAAGATATTTAAAAATTCGACGTTTTTGAAAAAAATTGCCGACGATAAAAATTTATTTATTATGTTTAAACAAACATGTAAAATAGTGTCATAAATAGTCAATAATACAATAATATTGGAAAGATTTTCCTGGAAAAATACACAGATCCAAAACTGAACATAGAAAAGTTGTACAATTTTTTTTATTAATGAATATCACAAGAAATTTTTTTCTCTATTTTTTTGGGAAGTGACAACGAAAGCAACAGTAATTATTTAATTTTTCTTTGAATTAACTTTCGGGGATTTTAAAAGATCAGTCGCTTCAACTCTTCATCCCAAAAAATGAATAGAAAATATATACTAGTGTTATTGAATAAGTCTGTGTCTCGAGTAGGTAGCATCAAGAAAAATCGATTCTGAATTTTTACTTAACGATATTGTTGAGAATGTTTTAAGGGAAGATATAATTAAAGATAAAAATGATTATATCAATGAACAACTATTTTTTATACTTAGTAAAAATATTGTAAGATTTGTAAGTATAATTTATAAGATATTTTAATGCTCAACATTTATATAAGTATTAATGTTAGTAAATATCTATATCTATATCCATATTTATAAGAAACGGTTAAAAATAGAAATACTAAACATATCCTCAAATGAATTCAGTTGTTTAAATAAACAGAAATTTTGTGAAAAATTCAAAAGTTGACGATTAATAAATTATTTTGATCCAGACTTATTTCTTTTGTTATTTGAATATCGGAAGAAACATGAGACATTTATGCGACCAATGTCGTTCCTAACAAATATAATATTGGAAAAATAGTTATGAGAAAATCTATCAGGGGATTGAGTGAAGAATTTCTAAAACATTATCCGAAGAAAAAAGCGTTGTGCCCAACTTTCTCTTTTTAACTTTTTTGAATAAATCTTAGTTTAAGTATTGATCTTGCAATGCATTTTTGCACTTTTAAATGCGAATTTTAGCTTTCTTTTCTATTTTTACTACTTATTGGTACAATATATTTTAGTTGTCTTCATTTTTTTTAATTTATCGATAATCGGGTACCACTGTAAAAAAGGCACATAAGAAAATTCGAGCCCAATTATAAGTTACTCTGTGCTTCTAAATTGGAGGTCCATTTACTGTTTCATCCATAAGAAATTATACATAAATAATGTAAAGCACAATAAAAAAAGTCATAAAGGTTCTTCACCCTAATTTCAAAAATTTAGACATTTGTCAAATAAATAAGAATAATTCTTACCCTGCCTTTTCCGGGTTTCAATTGAAATTGTTAAAATTTAAACAAATATTTCCTTAAATATTTTAACAAAAATTTTTTATTACAATTTATACAATAATTTAAATTAACAATTTCCAACGCTTTTAAAATATCAAATAAAAATTTAATTTCAGTAAACTAAATTGTTTTAAAAATTTTTTTGCACAATATTTTTTCAATTGGATTTATTCATTAGAAACAAAATAATATAAATCTTAAAGGAAAAATAAATTATTTTGCTTTCAATTGTAATGAAAAGATTTTTTTGTAGAAATAAAAATAATTTTATCAAAAAATATCTAATTAATTATTCATTTTAAAATAAAAAAAGGAATTGAAAGCCATTTTGCAAGTTTTATAAGAATTTCAATTAACCCAGAGGAACTCGTGTTCCGTGTAGTGAATATAAAACAAGACATTATAAACTCATAATTTAAAGCTAATTATGAAAATGTTTTTTTGCAGTTTAAAAATAAAATGCAAAATATTTAAAAAAAATCATTTTTAATGCGAAATGATGAGTTACTGCATTAATTTCCCCAATGAATTAATTTCTGTAATGAATAAAAGTCACGAATTTGACAAATAACCAGCAAATTTGCAAATTTAACCATAAAAAAAATAATTAAACAGTGAACAATTAATCAAAATAAAAAGAAACTAAATCTGACTTCGAACAACTTTTTAATAAAGAAAAATCACATGCATTGGCCATATTCATAAACAGGATAATCATAATATTGTTATGACATTAAATTTTTTGAATTGATATTTTTTAATTTATCAATTTATTATTCTAACAGAATTATTTTGACCACATATTTTAGAACGATTATAATAGGAAATTAAACATTCAAATATAATGCTTCAATCTAAGGACCCTCGTTGTTTTTGTTGCCCACCATAATTGTTTCCCTTCACTTCTTTTTGGAAAGTAATTCCAAGTTTATTACAAAGTAATATTCAAATAACATAATGAGTTTGAGTTCATTTTTTTATTAAATGAGTTTCTAAACCAGTGTTTAACATCAAAAGTCCATTTATTTCTCAAATCTGAAAGGATATTTAGCTGCTGTTTTGCTTTCAGACGTGATAAAATCTACTGGTGTAAAAATAATAATCACATGTGAAATAAGCAATCATTCGATGACACAATCGACAATGAAAACGTCACACATCAAGCGCGAAAGAATTACAAGAGTAATCGAAAGTAAACACAAAGGTCAAAGAATACGCAAATTAAATAATCACGCAGTGTCATAGGAAGTATTACAATAATTATGAAAATGCTTTCTATTAAGCAGTTTATAAATAAAATGCAAAATATTTAAAAAAATCATTTTTAATGCAAAATTATGAGTTACTGCATAATTTCCCCAATGAATTAATTTCCCCAGTGAATTAATTTCCCTAAATAAACTAGGTTTAGGGAACCCTAACCCTAACCACCTAACTCAAACCAAAACCAAAAACACTAACCCTAAACCCTAAGCCTAACCCTAACCTAATTCACTAGGGAAATTAATTCAAAGCGGAAATTAATTCATTGGGGAAACTAATTCACTAGTGAAATTAATTCATTATGGAAATTAATGCGATACTCCGAAATTATTTTTAAAAAACAATTTACCTTAAGTTTCTAACAAATTCAGTCTCTTATAGGTTAGTCACTCAGAGAAACCTCGGTGAAGAGAGTATGTGGAAAGCCAACAGAATGGAAAACTAAGCCTGGAAATGGGCGAATCAGCTCCTTGAAGCCAACGGACATATATACCTGGTGAGGAGATAGGCTCTACCCGCTTCCTAGCCTAAAAGTGCACTCAAAAATATGAAAAAATAAGCCATAAATAAATTTTTACTGGATCCGTCCAGGCCCATGTCAACAACATTGAAGATCTGAAAAAAAGGGCTAGAAATAAAAAGATTTGACGAAGACTTGTGCATCATCTACGGCTAAGATCCAAAAAGAATGGTTAAGATTAAATTTGTTGAATTTTTCAAAAGCAAAATAAAAATAAATAATGACCATTTAAAAAAATTTTAAAAACAAGTTGATGAAGATTTTAAAAGTTTAGAAAGTTATTTTTTTTGAAGAGTTAAAACAAAAATAATTTTTGAAAAGTAAAAAAGAAGCGTGACATCAATTTGTATATACATGGTATCAATTTATTTTTTACCCATCACTTTCAATGGTATTGGGTCACTAGGCTCTTTAGATGGTCCACCCGAACGAAACACTATCTAGCAAGTCCCCGATACGGGGTAAGATAGCTTCGATCTCTGACAGTTTTTCCACTTTCATGTGAGAAATGACTACTTATGGATTGTATTTCAACTGTTATGCATGCTTTTTGGATGCATTTGTAGACGTTATACAGTCGCGAAAGAGAAATGTGAACTTTCTCCTCGCTGATTATTTTATGATTCTGAAAGACAGATGTGCTTCTTTGGCATTGATAATTACTTCCTTCACTATAGTCCATCCAGCTACTCCGGTGAAACACGTGTCAAACCACCTAATTGTGTAATCCTTGGTCAGATGCAAAAAGTCGCACAGCTAGTCTCGGTCGTCACCCGAGATCACCGCCCCGTCGCCTCTGATAGTGAAGTCATCGTTAATGTAGACGGTCGCCCGTCTCAGTTAATTTGAGATCGTCGGAATCTGATAAACGAATTTGACAGGCAGTGAAAGACACTGATTATCATGCTCGGCCCGTCGGGAGATCAATTATGTAGAGATTATAGATAGCTCCTCTACAGATAACTTAGCTACGTTGATAACCAATTTTCGCTCCATCAGAAATCAATGGAACATAATCTAAATCCACTGCATAATTGCTCGAGTACAACAAGTGGAACGCTCTTTGTGAAACTATTTATCTCAAAAAGAGTGTTTTTTGTATTATTTAAACAACGATATTTTTTACACTTATCATTAATTTATTTTTTTCTGTAATATATCAGAGCACCACAACCACCATCGAGATAGTCTGGGTTCAATTACTAAATGACTTTGAGTTTCTGAAATATCTTTGGTATTTGAAAAATTCTGCTTCTTCTTCAATATTCTTCGCCGTTGTTGTCAAGAAGGATTAGCTACTGCTTCATTTGCTTTTTTGACTTGTCTTTTGAGCTTCATTTCATTGTAGAACACCTTTCAGAATTTCACTTTGGAACATAGTAGATACTTCTCTGAAAATTTTATTAAACGATTTTTGGATTTCGCGTTTAAAATTACTTAAATATCCAATTAGTGTTAGCCTTTGTTGAAAGTTAAAGTAGATAACTGAAATTCATTGAAAAAATAATTTCATCAACCAAAAAATTAAATCATTTTAAATGAAATCTGCCCCTTTGGATACATGTATGCCTAAACTTTCTTAAGCTGAATCGAATTGTAGGCAGAAGTGTTCTCAATGCTCAACTCAGAAGATATAATGGATATCTTACACGGTACAAAATTATTTCAGTACCATAGATTTCGGTACCGTATTTTAACACGTCGAATGAGACTAATAGAAAGAAAAAAACAAAGTCAGTTTTGTTTTACAAAATGCAATGAGGAATATATTCAGTACTCGGTACTTTTTGAGGAGGCAACTAAAACTAGTAAATCAAAAAATTAAATTTTTTATATCCATTCTTGTGGCTGCTCTTGATGCTCCATCACCAGAAGAGGTTCCCATTTTAAAGTCATTATCAGAGTCAGAGTTTGTATCGACAGTTCCAAACTGTAGATCTTGCTTTCGCTCTAGCGCCCTTGCTTCTAGTGTTTCAAAGATGGTCTTGTGCTTTGTTCTCGGATGACCTCTTACCCCTGTTGTGCTCCCACTTGGCACCTTGTAATACTCACCACACTTAATGCAGCTAGCCCTATTTTCATTATTCATTGTGAAGTAATCCCAAATTAAGGACATTTTCGGCATCTGGAAGAAAAAAATTTAATTTAATTTGAAATAAAACTTCATTAAATATTATTTAAACAAATAATATTATGACTTAGAAATTGTTTTATAATATAATTTTTTTCTAGTAAATTTCATCACCGAATATTATGAAAACTAATAAATAAACTAGTAAATTAGTATGTAATGTTTAGATATTAATTGAAATAATATTAATTATTATTAATTTATTAATTTTAAAATAACATATCTTTGCTTTAAATATAAAAAAATAATATAAATATTTATAATAATTAGGACTTTAGGACCAAATGAAAATATAACTTTCCTTAAAAAAGGAATAAATGAAAACTACTGAAAATAGAATTTTACTCGAAAGTTCTTCGAAAATATTTGTTTAAAAAACTAAAATTGTAGTAATTATATTGTTCAGTATTCTTTACAAATTTGTATTCTTTATTGGAATATTTGAATTCTTTTCATTGAAATATTTCGGTCATTATCGACTTTTTTGTATTTGTTATTTTGTTGCCGTTATGACAGAGAAGAAAGACAACTGATACGGGGTTTTGCATAACTCCCAAAAGATTTTGTGAACCCAAGTGTAATCGTAACATGATTAAGAGTTTGAATGTTTTTTTGGTTTTTGTTTTCAACTCATTCTAATGCTACT
>MQRK01132540.1:0-13141 GCA_001938485.1 Girardia tigrina | reverse complement strand
TGTTTGCCACTTTGTTTAGTAAAACAAAAACTTTGATTTTTGTTTATTTATTTAATTTGTTGAATTTTTATTTATAATGATTTTTTTTGAACACCACACTAATGAATACGAAAAAAATCTCGAAATATAACTCAATGTAATTTATTGAATAATTTTGAACATGTAATAATAAAACTATGTCTAGGTACACGAATTACAATAAAAAAATTGAAAGTCAATTAACATAAAAAATATATTACTTTGATATTGTTCTGGTAACTGGAACTCTTTATAAATCGAGAATGATTAGTTATTAAAACTTGAAAAGAGATAGTTGTCTTCTTATATTGGAAAATCTCCGTCTAGAAATATATATTCTTTTATCCTTTTTTCTCTTTCGTATGGTAGGAAAAAACGATTCTTCAAAACAATTCTAACAGCTAATAACCAAACGACAAAAGCGGCAATCAACAATCGTACTATTTTAATTTTTTTACATTATAAATTTATAAATTTATGATCGATAAATCGATCGTATTATTTTTTTTATATTTAAATATCCTTAACTACATAAGGTATATAAGGCTTTATTTAATTTTACTAATTAATATCATATAATAGTTAATATAATATAATAAATAAATTAAATAATATAATAAAAATACAAATAATAATATAAATAAACATACTTATAATCTTTACAAAATAAATAAATAGGTAAATAAATAAAGGTTGGGATATTACAGAAAGATTTTGAATATCCATTCTTATGTAAAAGGTCACTCAACTTGTTTAAACTTGAATTGACGTAGGAATAAGTTGAAGACAAAGACTAAAGAACGAAACATCAACCCTTTAATCATGTTACGATTATATTTGGGTTCACAAAAACTTTTGGGAGTTTTATAATACCCCGTATCAGTTTTCTGTCTATATATCTCTGCTTCATAATATCAAACCTTCATTTCAATTAACAGATCAAGAAAAGGTAACAAACCATTCTTTTCAATCTCGGTAGTGAAAGAAATATTTGGATGTAAGGAATTTAAATACAGTAAAGATTCACAAATTGCAACTTCGCAAAATGCAACGAAATCTCAGTTGCAATTTGTGAATCTTTACTGTATTCCAAAAAAGGAGACATGTGATCTTTCTCAGAAAATATTAGAAAAAAATCATTAAAGTTTTATGCAGCAATTTTAAAAATTATTGGGAAAGAGTCTCGTGTGAGAAATTATTAATTAAAGCGGTTTATCCAGCAATTAATGTCCAATCAACTGACTTATCAACTTTATTGAAAGTTTTTGCGTGAAACAGTAATTGGATAATTGATTGTGTAATCATCATTTCAACATATATAAGGTTAACACCTACAATTAGAATCGCCTGATGATGACGGATATTCCGTCGAAATATATTACTCTAATAAAAAAAATGTATTTTAAAATTGCGTCTTCTAATTTAAAAAAAATTGCCATTGTTTTTTAAATTTATCAGATATTCTTTAAATGATTAAATTTATTCAAAACCTGATTTCATTTAATTAAAAAAAACTTTTTGAAATTGTTGCATCGCCGTCTCAATTTAGTGTTAAAAGAATAAATCATTATTTTTCATTTATCTTCTTACTTTAAAAAATGAAATGGATGCAGTTTCTCAACTACATTTCATATGGTTATCATATCGAGTCGTACTCGACCCTATGTTTCAATACAACAAACACCATTCAAATATATAATCTTGATGACCTGACAATGGCGGTTATACTACTGAAATTAATTTTCAATAAAAATAAAACCTTATTTTATTTTTGCTTGAAAAGAGTTTAAGTTTATATGTAAAGGTTTTATTTTTAAATCATATTTTTTGTAATATTACTTCTTTCAACAAGAGAAAGTCAGTTTAGTTTATATTTATTCTTTTTTGTATCTGATTCCAAAAAGTAGGAGATATTTTATCTTTGTCAAATTAGGAATTCACTTTATTCTGATTGCCTTGTTATCTAACTGTCTGTGTTGATTTGTTTGGATTGATGGATGGAAGTTATTATTTATATATTCGTTAAAAATGATGTTTTAATTTTTTTGATATAAATTCAAATTTTAGCTTTAATCATAGTAAATATTGATAAAAAATTTCGGTTTTTGATATTAATCATTCATTTTGAAATTGATCGCTTGCTAATTTAAAACAAAACAATTTTCAGTTTAAGTTGTTAATAACATTTGCAATTATAAATCAGATATTAGTATTTTTAATAAAAAAAGTTTTATTTCATTATTAAAATTGTATTCAACATTAATAATAACAATAATTTAATTTTATTTATATAGATATTCACTGTGATTAATATTTGGAATGTTGATGTTCTGTGTTGTTTGAATGTTGTGTGTTGATTCGGGATTGTGCCTCTCCTAATCAGATGGATGATTAATCTTTTAATTCTTATTATCTGAAACTAATTTATTCAAATGTAGATTTAATATTCAAATTTTAATTTATTATAATTGTAAATTTTAAATGATTTTATTAATTTATTTTTTAAATAATTAAATCAAATTATTGATAATCAGTAATTTTATTTTAACATATAACATTTGTAGTAAATATTATCAATATAAGGTTTACCTACAAATTAGTTCAGATTTTGGAATGAGAAGTATTAAATATTGATCGATTAATATGAGCAAAGCCACTATTAGAAATTGTCATAGAGATGATCCAAATTGTGATTGTAATAAATGTTGTAACAAATTCGAATTTTCATAACAATCATCAGATCATAAAATAACTCAATGATTATTATTTTTACAAAAATAATATTTGTGTTAATAAATTAAAATAAATCACTGCATTTGACTAAAAAAATAAATGCTCGAACAATTAATCGTTACGAACAACGAAAGTACCAATTTTTCATTTGGGTAATAGAAACACATTTCCAAATACAGAATTCTACATGCCAAATTTAAAATATTACTCACAATAGTGTTTTCAAGCAAGATAATATAAACATGGCCAATCAGAGTAACTTCAAAAAAGTACTGTTCAATTAATCATTTTGTGCCAACAATCTTAACCATGATGTTAAAGTTTTATTTACCATTTTAAAAATTAAACAAATTATAGACATCTACTTTACAATTACCTACAATCAGCCGGACTTACAAAGTAGTTCGGCTTATTGTGAAGACTTTTGACTTAAGAAGATTTTATTAGACTTTTTTTTCACACAAATATCAAGTATCAGCCCAATTATTCGTATGTATTATCAAGATGAAGTATGTAACTATGATTGTTTGACATAGAAATATGTTAAAATAATACATTTTATTTCATTTAAAAGTGGCCTCTTGACAGGGACTTGCCTGTATATTTGGACTGTTCGTAAGTTTGGGTTATAAAAGTCCAAAACACTGAATAAATCTAATGTATTAAACAAAAGGCAATCTGTCTGCTACAGGTACCATGTAAACCTGTAATACCTGTCCCATGGTCGAATAGTTGGCGACTAAACCGGCTGCCTCACCCAGAGCAACCTGGGTGAAGAGGTGTGAACACCTAGCGGGTTGAAAAACAAAACCTAGCAAAGGGCGGATGAGCTCCTTGGAGCCAACGGCGATTCACACCTTGAGAGGAGATAGGCGCCACCAGGTTCCTTGCCTACAGAGACACTCAAATATATATGCAAACCCAAGCCATATGCTTGTGCATAATTGAGTGCACCCACGGCTCAAAGACTACGGTACAAAAAAATTAAACAAAATAATGAGACGTTGTTTCTTTACGTTACACATCAGTTTCTTTTAAAATATAAATAATTTTCAGTTATTTTCGGTTTTATTTTGGTTCAAATTAGATTTACTACTTTTATAATTGTTTGCTAATGAATTTGGTCAATCGGCTTATTTGATGTTTCCACAAATTGTTTCATCTTTTGTTAAAATAAAAACCGAGATGTTTTTTATTAACGAATTTGATGAAATTATTCCGTGATCACTTTGAAGATATTCCGGTAAATAATTTAAGAAATTTCAAACGATTTCTATTTATTGAATAAGGACCTTATAAATAATTTTTATTTAACTATTTTTTTAAACATAAAGATCGTTAAAATTAAAAAAAATAAAATTAATTATTAATAAAAGAATAAATATTTTTAGTTTTTATTGTTTTTCAAAAGTTCATTGCAATTGTATTAAATATAAATTTATTTTATTTATTTATTTAATTTATAAAATTTTATATTATATTTGAATAATTTATAAAATAATAAGACACTTATTATTATAACAATTATTATGATATTATAATACATTATTGTAATATCTTTTTAAATGGTGAGCGTGTAAAATTAAAAAAAATAAACTTAAGTAATAAATAAAAGAATAAATATTTTTGTTATTTATTTTTATTGTTTTTCAAAAGTAAATTGATTTTTTTAATTGAATACTACCGTTATTGTATCGTGATGGCCATAATCAGATAACTCACTATTACGGATATTATAATTCCTAAAATAAAAAGTTAGACGGGAATGTAAGAATATTCTGTAGGGACCCAGTTTTTTTTTCTTAAGGTATCTTATCAGATTTTTAAAAAGTTTCTCTGGTGTGTTTTTGTCTTAATGTGCAAACGGGTCTCTCGTAAACCCTATTGAGCGTGTTAGATGACGTAATAATCTATTGGTGACATAATCACTGCTTGCCTATATAGGCAGATTTAAAATTCATTTTTTTCTTGAGACTTGGCGATGAGGGTGAGAGCGTCGAAATTAATTGTCTTCAAAAATATATAGAACTTTATTTTTTTACATATTTTTATTTTTTTACTCTAGAAACTTCAATCGAAGAAAAAAATTGAAAAATATGCGGCGGAAATAACGGAGCTGAGAATTAAATCCAATCAACAAATAATTCAATTGGAAAATGAATTAATTAATAAAACCTGTTCCAATGACAGTAAGCATATAATTTAGTTGCTGTTTACATATTTATTTCGTTAAAAATCTGTAATGAATACTGTTTTATTTAGTCTTTTTTCCAGTAATAATTTTTATCTTTTCTTCTTTTTGATTATAATTTAATTTTAATCTAAATGGTACATGTGAGTCTCGAAGGATATATGTATACTTTAATCTGAATGTTCAAAATCAAAAACTAATTTTGAAAAGTATATTCAGATATAAGATTCAAAAAATTACGCTTTTTTATTACGCTTGACATTAATAAAAGTTAAAGGTTTCGAATAGTAATAGTTTCTTTTGTATTTATATTGTTGGCAAATATTTTTTGAAAAATACCATATTATTATCTTTTCATTAAACTTCAATAAAACTTCATTGGCCAGTACGGACCCCAGGGTCTTCGACCGGGTCACATGAACCGCGTGCGCAACGGCATCAGTAAGGATCTCTTCTATCTCCACCTCGAGCATGGAATCGTTCACAGAGACATCAAACCAGCTAATATCCTGTTGAATGAGAAGATGCATCCTAAGACCAGCGAATTCGGTCTGGTCATCTTTTTCGAGCAATATCAACAGACGAGACAATCAGTGATCGAATATTTAAACACAATATTTCTCCTTAAATTTATTCAAAATGGTGAACCAGTGCTCCTATGGGCCCATTGTTAAAATTCACTCTTTATTCACTGACAAAACAAGCAAAGGAACAAAAAGTGATTTTTAACGGATATATAGTGTTATGTATTAAATTGACCTAACTAATGTTTGTATAGATGAATTTAGCAATTTAATAAAAAACAACCGTCGATAAAAAGTAACTTTTAATCACAAACGATAGAACAATACGTACGAAATCTACTGTTAATAAGATAAGTTACTTTCGACACTAATGTACTCGCTGCAGAAGACGGGTAGGAATCGAATTACGATAATACTGGAATGACCGGTTAATATTTCGCTTTGAAATCGGAATTAAGGAATAGGATTCTGTTACCGAAACTATCGTCAAATAGATTTTGTGAAAGATGAATGGGTAATTCCTCTATTGGATTGATAGATGCAAAGTAGAAGGGATTTCTGCTCTTTTAATAATTTTCCGTAGTTATAACGTCGGTAAGTAATTACTTGGTTTGTTTAATTTTTGTATTGATTATTTTCTGTTAATCAATAATATAAATTTCACATTGGAATTTATATTATTGTCATAAATAATATAATTTATATAATATAAATAATATAATTCCTTCACTCTTTCTTGTAATTTCTTGACTTTCTTCTTCTTTCAGATAAAATAAACTCAAATAAATGAATAAAATAAAATAATAAAAATACAAAAAATAAAATAAAATAAATTTCATCAGTACATAATCAAGCACTATTACGTAACAGAAAGGCATTTGAAAATTTAAAAGTATTGCATTAGATAAGATTGAATGTTTTTTTATCACAAATGAAAAGGAAAATGTAAATTACATAAAGACAAAAGGTTGTTAAACTCATACCCAAAATACCTTTATAAGAGATAAGAAAAATAAGATTGTCTTTTGTCATGAGTGTAAGAAATCTGTGAGGTTATTACACCCAGCATTCAACATCAAACCTCCCACAATTTCCTTCACCGTGCAGTTCTGCTACCACCGCCCGGTTGATGACCAAATCAAGGGTCCGGGCGGAAATACTAGTAAAAATCACTGCATGTCTGATGAATTTTCAACATGAAAAATAATGAAATAATTTTATACTTCAATGCAATAAAAAACTAAGTAAAAATAATCGTTAAAATTTATTATTTCACCAAAATCATAAATATTTTTCATTATTTATTAAAATATCATCTCGTATTTTAAGTTAATTCTTAATATATTTTTATTTACTACTAATAAGAATTGAGAAAATTCCTGTGATTCCACACTGACTTCCATTTAATAATTTTGTGGTAAGAATGTCATTCTTTCAATGGACAAACCACCATAAAATGTTCCATAAAAATCAAAACTTGTTGTAGAATTTGAAGTAATATAATACTTAAAGTAACTAGAAAAGTAAATATTAAAAATTCCAGTATACAACAAGTAGAAGAAAAAACTAGGAGGATGATACAAGAATAAACACAGAATTTTGTGTCCCCTTTCGAGTGGTTGAACCATTCTTACTTGCATCAAAAAATAATATTTTATCTTTTTAAATGTGACTTTCTTTGAAATTTGTTTCTATTTTTTATCTTTTTTCTTAGTATTATATTTTAAAGATTCAATTCTAATTTAGTAATTGAAGGAAGAATAAATTTCAAACAATCAATTTTTGCATAAACCAAGTACCGTATTTGATGGATAATCCGACTGATTATTTGTCTCCGAACGGTCGGATTAAAATTAAAAAAGTTAAAAGATTTCGAAAAGGCATTTTTTTGTATACAGCTTTATTATAAAAAAAATAATATTTTCAAAAAATGTTTTCAACGCATTGGCGGACAATTTATGTTGAATAATATATTATATAGTGAACACTAAAAATGAAATAAAATATCGAATATATAAATATATTATTTTATATTTTTAATAATTATTATCAGTGTTCTAAGGTAACAATTCTTTTATTTATTATTGTAAATGTAAAGTAATTTGTTTGGTAAATAATATTTTTTTCTGAACCAATCAATAAATAATGGTTTTTTTTATATTTTTGAGTCTGATTTTGAGATAAATATTCAATAAGGAACTTTAATCAGTCTCTCTTTAGGGGGATAAAAGAACTTGTAAAAATTCTTATAATATTTTTGTTATAGGAACAAAAGTATTTTGCTCTCGACAATTTTTTTTATAAAAATAATTAAAAGACTAATAAATGATTTTAAATTGAACAAAACCCTCCTTTTGAAATTAAAAGTATTTTGAAAGTAACATCCTGGAAATGAAGAACTATTATTCCTAAAACTTATTTGATATAACTAATCATAACTTAATTAATAATATTGAATTAATCCTAATCTTTTTAAAAAAAAAATCATTTTAGACCCTGAAAATACTCAGCACGCGTCTGCATGAACTAACTGTAAATGTACATTTTTATTTTCTTTTCTGTTTAAATAAATTAGGATAATAATATTATATATAATATTAAATATAATATAATATTGGATAAAAATATTATATATAATATAATATTTGGATGGTAATATTATCTAATATTAAATAATAAAAAAATCAATAAAAATATAGATCGACAAATTTGGATTTTGAATTAGAAGAATAAGAAGTTTCCTAGAAACCATCATCACTTCATCTTTTCCTTAGACAATTCCCTCAATTTCCAATCAGTAAAAGAAAGTTCCGAAGAACAACAACGAAATCCGAAAGAAATAATAATTAAACAATTCCTTTTTTCAAACAAATTCGAAAATTAAATAATAAATGTAAACTATAACTATTCCGTCTTTCCTCAACCAATCCCTTCAATTTACAACCAGTCAATAATAAAAAAATCAAATCTTTAATTGGAGACGTTAATAATCAAGACGATCTGAGAAAGGCAATAACCTAACAATTCAGTTCTATCGAAAAATAAAGCAAGTAACGTGTATTTCTTTAAAAAACCAATCGACCTGTTTCTGGTTGTTGTGATTGAGAAAAAAATTCTTTTCTTGTATATCTTTCCATTATAGTTATGAATTATCAATAAATTTGTTAAAGAAAACACTTTCAATTATTATGAATTTTTGAAATTGTTTCCTTTACACTGACCACCATCTAATACTATGAAAAAGAAGTATGGAAAAACATTTATAATTGTGGCTTTTTCAAAACCTCCACTGGGAATATATCTTTATATCAAACTTTTATCATAATCACTAAAATCACCAATGTTAAATATATATCTAATTTGACTCCATCCGTCAAATCGACGAGTTTTTTGTCATGAATTTTGATAAATGTTATTGGGAAATCTTCCGAATTAATAGAATCAGACATTTTTCTAAAATTTTTGTATGAGATGTTTTTGAAACTGAGTTTAAATACGGATATTTAAACAAAATTATTTCTTTTCATTTTGGGGGAACTTTCATTTTTTTATAAAATTTAATTTTAAGTTCTACATTTCTAAACAAAATTCTGTTTAGCTATGGATCTCCTAACGCTCCTTTTTTTAATTTGTGAACCTTTTTATATCCCTTTAGATTTGTCGTTTCTTTGTGTCCACTGGTTTATATAGCCGGTCACGTATCTTTTCTATGATGGTATCTATTATATTTTTGTTTCTCATCTCTTTTTTACCAACACTTGATCTCCCACTTTAAAATACCATATCTGTATCTATAAGTCTTTAATGTTTTCGACCATCTTTTTTATTTCATTGCTTTACCACTTCTATCGATCTATTTTTCTACCTGATATTACTTCTGATGTACTTCTGTCTATTGTTTTCTGTTGAGTTGTGTTTATTGCGAATTCAACCTCTGGAAGCATCTCTGACCAGAATGTCTCGTTTCCTTTCTTTTAAAGTGGATTGGATATATTTACGTATCGTTCGGAATTTTGAAGAAATTCGTGTTTTTAATATTAGGTTTCATGTTTACATTTAGTATAGAAACTACAAAAACAATTTAAAGAACAAAGTTTTTACAAATAAATAAATTATAAAATCAATAAATTAAAAATCTAATCAAATTCAATTTTTTAGTCCAAATATGGCACGAAAATTAATAAATTACCTGTTATATTAAAAATGAAAATTTCAATGTTCTCAAAACTCCCTATATAATGCTTGTTATTGATTTGCTAGGGAACTGAGAGCATACGGGCTCACTTACGAATTCGTCAAATTGACCGACATTGGAGTCGTCCATCACAATGGAATAGTATGTGTCTGGAAGAAAGATAAGTACGAAATCAGATTGTGTTTAGATTTTAGACAATTGAATTTCATAACACAGAGATAATCGTTTCGAATGCAAACATAGAAGAGATGATGAAATGACTCATGAAACGAAATACTTAAGTCGTTATAACAATTTAATGTAAAAGCGTTTTTATGTTAAAGCATTTCGATTTCCTGAATTCTGTATTTGATCTTTCGGTAATGATTACGAGCGATATTTTTAATATTAACGACTGATGAGAAGATCAATTTATTTGTTTCACGATCATTGATGTCAAACGATAAATCAATAACTTGCAAGAAGACATCGACCAGAGAATCGAATATCTCCGACAATAAAACAAATTGAGCAAATTCGTTTGAATGATCGGACAAATAAATCGCGATCACTTGAATGAGTTTGACGATTTCATTATTAATTGCTATCATCTCATTGCTATCGACATTCATTAGATAAATCAACTGCTATTTCGTGCAATACATTGCACACAAGTCTCACAAATTGTGTCGATAAATTCGTAGGAATTGTAATATAAATCCTTAATTCCCGTCAAACTCATCGTTGCTTTTTCAAACCAAAGGAAGGTTTTTTAACGTCATTTTCAAAATTGATTATTGAAAATTCTTTTTCAGTTAAATGAAATATTTCATGTTGAGAGTAGAAATTATTTAGAACGTCCAATATATAGATATCGATTACTTTTAAATTAAGCATACAAATAATTATCAATTTTTTTAACAATTCGTCGTTATCGGATGTGAAATTAGCGATAATTTCAAACAGTTGCGAATGGCATATTTCACTCATTTCCAAAGAGACTTTTTGAGAGATTATTTGTAACATTTTGAAAACGTTTTCAATTGATTTAGTATATCGAATTACGTGAATTATTTTCATCAAAATGTCTTTCGATTTCTTTGAATTAGAGACATACGAAAACAAAACCGACAATAAACACAAATTGAATTCCGAATTCTAATAATTCATGAATAATTTTAATAAATCGTCTAAGACCGTCCACGAATAAAATCGACAAATATTTAATTGTTCAGATTGTTTACTTAATTCGTATAAGAATTTAAGGGAAATAAATTTAACGTTAATTTTATTTATTTTTAATTTATTTAATTATCTTACTTTAATTTAATTAATTTATTTAATATTTAAATTTAATTGTTTTAATTACTTTATTTAATTTTATTTTTAATTACTTAATACTAATAATATAATTACAAAATGGGGCTCAAGTGAGAGTCAAATGAAATTACAACGCGAACAGTTGCTTTATTGAGATTTCGACGAGATGCATCCAAGTCGTAGAGTAATCGATCGATCTCCCATACAACACAATCGTGATAGTCGAATCGGCAATTTTCCATAACGGAAAAATTTTTGAGAAATAAAAATGCATAATAACCACTCCAAATGCTGCACCGACGAGTGCTTTAATGAAATCATCTGACAGACAACGATCAATTTTCATTCCGAATTCTTCCTCGATTTTAGAAAATAAAATACAATCGCAATTTATATTTTTAGCAAGAAAAATCAAAATATTATTTCAATCGATTTAAAATGATTATGTTTGGAACATAATGTTTGCAATCATGATGGCAATAAAGATTTGAAAGACGCACTGAAGTTTCAATATTTGTAAATATGATCAAATTTAATAAAATAATTTAACTTCATTGAGTAAAATAATTAATTATTCAAACAAAAATTTTATATGAAACATTATAATAATAATTACTAAAGCAATGTATATCAGTATTTCATATCAGCATGATATGTTAATTATCTCATCTCCTGTAGGATAAAGATATTTCATATTTATTTTATAAATACAAAAAAAGGTAAATTTTACATTTAAATTGAAAACAGTTGTTGTATCTCAGTGGGGGGTTTTTCAGATTTTTACCATTGACATTTCTCTTTCTGAATTTTTCCGATCTGTGCGCTATTGAGTCATCCACAGCTGCAACAATTGATCAAGATTTAACAAACAAAACGACACAAGTTTTCTGTCATAAATGGGTTTTAAAGTTAAATAATCAAAGTAATCTTGAGAAAACATTTGATTTAGAGAAGATGTCGATATTGATTTTATATCTACGGCTGTTGAAATAGCATCATCTTTAGCAGGTGGTGGAAGTATTTGGTTTATGCTCAAAAGAATCCAATAATGAATAGTTCTAAATATCACACAAACTAATTGACAATGAATACGCTCCATTTCAGTTCAATAAACGAAATCAATTTCAAACAATTTTTCATCAAATTTATAAGCATCAATTAGCTTTTCGAAATATTTGAAATCCTCGTTTTCCAAACCTTCTCGCTATACATCAATATTACAATACACATAAGTAATGTTGGCGAGAAGAAACTTTTCAAAATCATCAGCTTATACATATCACCTTCCAGTTTTTTGTCATAGGATACATAGAAATATGGATTCAATCGACCCACAGAAAACCATAAATTTATTTTCAAATTTGAAAAGCAAAAAATATTTTCATTTTCTCCATTTTTGCGAATTAATTCGAAATCGATATTCTTATTGACATGATAAGTTAATTTATCATAAAACACATCTTTTGGCATTTCTTTAATAATCATTTTCAATTGATAATAATTCAAATCAAAAATTATATATTGGCCAAAATTTATTTTATTACAAATTAATCGATTAAAACAAATTTTTATATTTTGTACGCAAATTGTTTTATTTTGTAATTCTGACAAAAAGAAAAATCAACAATGCACACATACACAATTGACAATTTATTATTTTTAAATTGTTTAATCATTTATTTAATTTGCTTATTTAAAATTAATTTAAATTTATTTTCTTATTTAATTTATTTAATTATCTAACTTTAATGTAATTAATTTATTGAATAATTTAATTTAATTGCTTTAATTACTATTTCGTTTTACTTTTAATTACTTATTTTAATTTAATGATTTTATTTATTAATATTTTCATTTAAATTGGGCTCAAGTAAGGGTCAAAGGCAATCACAACGCGAACAACAATTCCATTTTTATTATCAAAATTAATAACATCATTGATAAAATTAAATTTTATGTTCATTGTAATTTATTTTGGTGGACTTTCCATCACAATATTAACTCTTAGTAACCTGATTTACGAAAGTGATTTATTTTTAATATTACTGTGTTACAAGTAATATGTCATAGATAAAATAAAACAATAATGACATTTGATTTTTTTTAATTTCGTTGGAAAGAATATTATACAACAGTAAAATACGTACAGCCAACCTATAAAAAAAACTAATAGTAATGTGA